>JAQFZH010001023.1:0-24949 GCA_034695485.1 Entomobrya nivalis
GTAGAGGGAAGAAGCATGGTTTAGGTAGGGACAGTTGGACTTTAAATTGCGCCTTTTCACAGACAAGGCTTCTAAAAGGATATGGGTAACGCGAGGAAAACGGTGTATGTATTTTGGCAACAATACAAAACAATGTGTACCATCTCTTTTATCACAATTTATGTCTAGTGCTAACTACAATTTCTCCATAATATACATAACAGATACAATACAGTAATCACGAGAATTATCATCCTTTATGTGACCAAATCAAACAACTAGAATGACTCCTCGTCATCAGCCACATTACAGTTCTAAGCATATTGATTACTTGCAAATTTAAATTTGTGACTTATTCTGTAAATACATAAATTCAGTTTAAGCCTTAAAAATTTTAAAGAAGAATTGATTGCAAGGCGTAATCTATTTACCACTAAACGCAAAAACCTTTAAATTGGTACCTTGGCTTCTGTAACTAGTGCTAATGCAAGGACCGTCATTGGGTTTGATGGGTTCTTCATGAACCTCAGCGTATTGTATTTTTAGGTCAAGTAGAATAATTATTTCTGTAAAATTCCAATGTTTTCTATTGTTGATGCGTTATACAAAGAGAGGGAATAACCGTAACTGTCAAAAGTGTAGTAATTTGAATTTGCAATTCTTGAGAATTTTAATCAAATCATGTTAATGTCTTGAGTTATTTTTATTTTGAATGTTAAGCTGAAATGTGTGCGTGGCATACCTTTGTTTTACCAATGTATATGTATTTGTGTATGCAAGAATAGTAACTAAAACCTTAAGGCTAAAGATTTTCGTTCAAAGTGTTCAATTTTTACTTGTAAATGCCTTTGTATAGAAGGCATTAACCTTTTCGTCCTAAAATGTATGTTCGGTGGAATAACATTGCTACCGGATCTTTTATCAGTCCAAGTTCAGTTCTGTTAGCAGTAGCATGTGGACGTAAATCGCAAAAGTCTCATGTCTTCAATTTCTTGATGAAGTCAATTATCTACCTGTATTTTAAAACAATCAATATTCCAGTTTGCATAACATCTCTTTTATTACCATTTATGTTCATTGTACAAGCTACAATTTCACCATAATATACATAACAGAGGCAATACCATAATCACGAGATTTATCATATTTTCTGTGACCAAATCAAACAGCTAGACGGAGTCCTTGTCATCATGTACATTACTATATTAGGCATATTGATTACTTGCGAATTTAAATTTGTGAGTTATTCCGTAAATACATAAATTCAGTTTAAGCCTTAAATATTTTAAAGAAGAACTAATTGCAACGCGTAATTTATTCACCACTAAACGCAAAAACTTTAAAATTGGTACCTTGGCTTCTACAACTAGTGCTAAAATACCAACTGTGCAGCCCACCAATAAAACCACAAATATTACTAAAATACTTCCATCCATTGTTGGAGCTTTAAGTGGTTTGGGTGGAATAAGGGGTATATTATCTACATCTCCAAGAAATTTAGTCCACCATTCCAGTAAATGTGACTGCTGAATTCCACGTAACCGCTTGATCCAATACGGTGGCATTAGTCCTAAAATGGCTCCATGCATAAAAAGTCTTGAAAACGATTCTTGGCCGATACTGATTGAAAGTGAAGGATTTCGTTTCAAAATTTCCCTGGCGTACGATTTGGCTTTGTAGTGTGGAGCCACAACGACTGTTCGATTACATTCCGAAATTCGACTTTTTAATCTATTTTCTATCAGACCAAGTACCCACTTCTTAAGTACATATGAGGCTCTCATGCCAATAACACGGTGAGATGCTATATTCATGTAATTCACTTGATATAATGGAAGCATTACTTGGCCAAAGTGCCCTATTATTTCAGTTACATCAGGATGTAGCCGGCTATGATCATATAAATCTTGCAGTAACGTTTTCTCAGTTGGGCTTCGTACATCGATAAATTTCATACTTTTACTTTTAAAATCCAACATTGTTCCAAAATGGTTTTGATAATACCAAATTTCCGATCGTGCAACGAAAAGTGGTGTTTCTTCATCAGTTTGTAGCAATGCCTTGTGGCCACTATCTTTATACTCTACATGTCTAATTGGATCCCTGAACTTCCAACTATTTTCGGGAAAAGTCCAAATCGAAGCATAAGAAACTCTGGCTGCTCGTAAGTAAACTTTAAAGTCGTCTTGTTGTATCTCAGACCAGTATTGATACAAAAGGACTTTTCGTGGCAACATCATTTTGTAAACATTTGTGTTCTTGTATGCATTACTAAGCACAATTCCAATTACGGAAAGTGCTCCTATTACCCAACGTAGTCGAGGTACACGAATGACAGATGCCAAAAAAGGGTCACCTTGTTCCAAAAGAACTTTAATAACTGACAGCAAATGTCTCGAATTCGAAATGGGTGACCAAAGCATGGTAAACACCCTGTGCAGTAATAAAACTGTTGCCACAATGAAAAACCAGCAATACATATCATACGCACTTAAAAGTTCTTTAAAAGCATACTGTTCTATCCCTCGTTCCCCGCATGTTACAATTTTCAAACTGCTAATTGACACGTTGATTGTTAAACCGTTGGAACTGTAAGGAAGATTCGTGCCCATAATTTTCCACATAAGGTCAAACCCAATCATTACAATGATTGATAGGTGCGCATCGCTTCCTTTAAAAATCTTTCCATTTACACAAATCTCCCCTTCTTCATTATAGTTCACGTATGAATAATACCTCATTGCTGACTGTATAACATGAGCATATGCATGAAACAATCGCTCTTCTACATCATCAGGAAATGAATTGATGGCAAGCGACTTAGCTCCTTTATGTGCATTTACGCACATGGCCATATGCCTGGAAATCTCGTCTGAAGTCTTTCCCCTCTCTTCAAAATAACTTCCCCACAGCAGCATTTCATTTGGTTTTACGAAGGCGGATTCCGCTAACAATTGCATATTAGCCGTTTTCCAAGTTTGATAGGAAAATAAAATTCTTTTGATAATTGGATGGTCACGATCGTCTCTGATTCCAAGCTTGATAATATTGGCGTTCCTAATTTGGACACTTGGCATGTCTACTAAGCCGTTAGTCAATTTTTTTGCTTGGTCTGCAACAACTAATTCGACAAATATCTGCTGGGTCAAAAACTCTTTTACGTAGAAACCAGGTAAAATACCTTCATGTGGGGAATGACTTTGCCTCCATTGTTCCAAAAAAACATTTGTTATATCATCCCAGCTACTTTCATAATCCACAAAAATGGTTAGTGGATAAATGCTTTTGGGAGTATAAGGTATGTCTACATATTCAAATCTTTCCCTCAAATGCCCTGATAATGACGACGGTCGTTCTCGGTACAGCCATACGCTTATTTCACAATTCCACGGTTTAGATTGAAATGTGAAAGTTGCTAAATTAAGTGTTAAGCAAGCCGAGTTATCAAAAAAACTAGATAAAAAACATTTATCCTGGTCAAATTCCCCCGGTAGCCGTACAATTTCTGTTGCAAACCATTGAAAGTACTGCTCAGTAATTTTCGAAGTTGAGTTGGAATGTTCACGAACTGTTATTAAGTAGAGATTGGGGTTTCGTAACATAATTGGCTGGTTCAAACCTATAATATCTACTGTCCGAATGTTGTGTATATCTACAAGACAATTTTGGCTTGAAAATGGCTCGAGATATTCGTTGAGATTTGTTATTGTACTAAACGATTCATTTCGCACTTTACTTTTCCATTCATTTATTTATGTCCCTCTTAATCCTTGGCGGTTGTAGCGATGCATTAAACGCAACTTCAAAAGCTGTCTCAAAGTATACTAAATATATAGTAAGTGCTGTGCGTTTTTGCTCGCAAAATCAAAATGTTCAAAACCAACGCAAAAACAGATATATTTTCCATATTGCTTTTTTAACGTGTCAAATATTTGGAACTGTAGTGAAGTTCTTCGTGCAGTTGTTCAATCCGACTTTCTGCTAATGTCCCAGCGGCTGTAATTACTTCACGCTATAAGATTTGCTAGGTAGATTACTCACGTAACTCTTATTTTATCACTTCCTTAAAATTCATGAGGTACTTGCAGCTTTCTTTTAAATATTGCCTTATATGTTTTAAAAGCTCTTATATTAATCTGCGCCACTTTTTTGCTGGCAAACCAAAAACTAATCACATTAATAAGCCTTATTTTAATCTTCACTACTTGGTTGTTTGCTATCTTCTACCTAAAATTTACATCAAATATTTAAATCAATCATATTAAAATATACGTTCGGATTTGGTTTAACCCAATTCTTATGGAGCTTATGTATACTTTAATTCGATGGAAGTATCTAATTCATTTTATTTAATTAGTACATGTATGTGGTTTTTGTTAAAAAAAAGTGTTATAAAAAACTGAGATTGTACATAATCGTTTATATAATAAAATATTGGCTTGGTGTTATAACATATAACATTCGGCGTCCTGGGGATAATATATTTAAAAGTTTAAAACCAGGATGAGTCATTTTTCGTACAAAAAAGAACTAGTTGGTTTACCAACTTCATGTAATCCATATTATTACTCTTGCAGAATATTTAAGGTACATGGGCAGCCAAATAAGCATTTATACTTATGTGTTCTGATTATCTTTAGTTATGTATATGTTATAAAATAAATACTTGGCAGTTTGGAAAACTAGGTAGGAAAACCAGTTTAGCAAATTAAAAACTTACATAATCCGTGTGTTAGAACTTATGATTTATTCCTAGGAGCTTTACCTCGTTTTCATAAATCTCTAACATTCTGAACAGAATATTTACTTATTTGCATCACAGATTTATGAACTATCAGTAAAAAATGAGTAATGAATGCGAAATCACCTCTTTTTCCGGGTATGTGTTTATTATCTTTAAATCACGTATTATTTGGTAGAATTAATTAAGTTCACAATTGATTAAAACACTCTAGGCAAACTATCTTCAAATACTTAGCTGCTATCTGACAAAGGGTCAGCTTGTGACCGCAGCTCAAGCTAGACTATCTAGACTATACACACACCAGACACGTTGAAGTGCATTTACAACAAAAGAGCAAAGCTCAACCGCCACTGCTTTACAACCAATCACATAATGACACATATACAAAAAACGCACTTCTCGGTGTTGGACATTATTACCAGGTGAAATGCAATGCAGGATGCAGTCCGGGACTAAACTCTTCAGGGCTCGGCAAAAACACAGATTCTTGAGCCATTGCAAAATAACAGTTTACTTGAATTGAAATATCGTTTTATCTCGTGAAATGAACATCAAAGTTGAAACGACATCATGCTATAGCGCTTCACATTGTACCAGATCCATAATGTTCGCATCACCCCAACTATATTCCAGCAGCAGGCACAAGTAATCATATAAACCTGACCGCGACCATGAGGAAGTCATAAGTTGACATAAAATATAGCGTATATAATAGTAGGTGGCTAAATAAATGCATCATTCATTAATCATTCTTTGGAGTATAACATCATGTCACTATAGAAATTCCATTAGTGATTTGGGTATAATAATTTTTCCATGGTTTCCAACCATGCTGAGTAAAAATGTAACCAATACTATAATGTATTATGTAAATGTTGTCCAAACCCTGAAAGTAAGTCTGAATGACTGGCCAGATATTTTATTTCGTCAAAATATAAACTTTAGCTAGTATGTTTATACCGGTAGGGTTTCACGGTAGTCTGTTATATGAAGACCGTCCATTTGGCGACCAAAAGGATCAAAAATTTAAAACAGAACAAAGCGAATTTTCCAAAAATATTAACTAGAGAAATGTAGAAGAAAGGTAAAGCTTGTCAGATGTCGACCAAGGATAAGCTTCAGAGGGTCTTTAAGGCATCGTGTTTGTATGTATTTAAATATGTAAAATCTAGAATAAAAAATACGGTAAAAGATTCATTGGAATGAAGTAACAATATTGGGACTTCCATTCACCCTCTCTCAAACTAGTTAAAAGATATAACTAAATAAAATTACTACTTTAATTTACAATTTTCGTATAAAAGTTTACTGATTATTGAAGGAATTGAAGGATCGGGTGTTGTATGATTTTTGTACCTCATCCTTAGTGGTATTTAAATACATGAGTGCTTACTTAAATACTATTTCTAGTTATCAGCAAATCAACTTACAAAAATGCTGCCATCATTAGTGTACAAGCTTTATAATAATATCTACTTATTTTAATTAGTACAAGGAAAAGTATTTTATGGGTCAACATTTAATAAGCATTGTTGCTTGACTTTATCAGTTTTAAATAAATTTTATTCATGCAGAAAATTAACAGGAGGAAGTATAGTTTTACAGAATACCTAAGAATTTACCCAGTGCTTTAGAAAGCATTACTAATAAATTACGGTCGTTGCAAAAATTTCCTCTAGTTGTTTAAGACACGTCCTCATTAAACCGACCCTGTCTTCCTGTTTGGTCGTGGTCCTAATAGCAAACATTTTCCTCTATTTAATGTTAATAAAATGGCACATTTGAACTTAGTTCGACATATTTGCCTCTTCTGTTCCAAGAGATTTCCCTGTACGACAGATCTTCATACTCATTATTTAATACATATCCGAGAAAAACCTTATTTCTGCAATCTGTGTCCAGGAACCTTCCTCAACTCTTCAAGTTTACGTGTACACATGGCTATACACACTGGAGAAATTGTGGGAAATCCACAAGTGCAACATATGTGGTAAATCGTTTATTCAAGAAGGAAGTCTTACGATTCACCAAAAAAAGTCACAGCAAAACTAAAACTTTTAAATGTGAAATTTGCCTAAAAGTTTTGCTCGACAAGTGTACTTGGATTCTCACAGATTTGTGCACAAAACTGAAACGCCATATAAATGTAGACTATGTTGCAAGTGTGTACGCTCCAATAATTCTCTTAAACGACATTTTAAAGCGCACACGGGTGAAAAACCGTTTCACTGTGTAATTTGCAAAAAAAACTTTTGGTGAAAACTATTCCCTACTACGACACCAGATGGTACATTCGAACGACAGGAAATTTAAATGTGACGAGTGCGGAAAAGGGTATAATACTTTAAGTTACCTCAAAATTCATTCTCTTTATCACAGTGGTAAACGTACATTTAAGTGTGATGAGTGCGAAAAGCTGTTCAATTGCGACTCTAATTTGCGAAGTCACATTAGACAGGTTCATGATAAAGTTAAACGTCATGGGTGCAACCTGTGTGAAAAACAATTTGTTATTAAAGCTGACCTTACCAAACATAGGCGATGTCACACCGGCGAACGGCCATTTGGTTGTCAGCTTTGTGGAAAAGCGTTCGCTGATCAGAGTGGCTTGAGAGCGCATGTTCGAAGACACTGTTGATACAACATTGGGTACAATAGTTTTAGTTAGAATTTATAATGCAAAATGTTTACTTTTAAAATAGACAAAATATTCGCAGATTTTTAACTTGAATTGTTAAGTTATAACAGGTTATTAGAAGTTAAGCTAGTAAAATTGATCTCTTTTAAAATATTTGTAATTTTAAAAGCAGTTGATTTGTAGAATTAATTTGGTCAGAATTATAAAATGTGATTTATTGATTGATTTTATCTTAGACTATGTTTTTGATAATTACAATAGCTATTAAGATGATAGTTATCTGTCTAATAAAGGTGTTGTATTTGAAATTGTCTAAATGAGTATTGTTCCAAATTGAAAAGTTGTATAAAAATATCCTAAAGACTAATTAGAGTAAAAATATCGAAATAATAAATTAATAACATAATTTATCACTAATGTTTAACCTATTTTTAAAAGCCCAAATTATATTTACTTACATCATTTACTTGATTAACTTAATATGATTGTTAATGCTATAAACTTTTGAAATGTTAAAAGAAATCTAGAAACTTGCCAATTTGTGTTTCAACATTTATCAACGAAAATTAAGAACTTCATAAAAAACTAAGTAAAGTATTCACTTGCAATCAACACAAAGTACTTGATTCCAAGAAAAGCTTTATATTTATTATTTATTATTTTATAATGTATTTAGAAATAAAGAGCAATTATTGCCGCAATATTTTAATTAGCATTAATGAAATCTTTTAGATTTTAGATTAAGATAGTAAACAGTAACAGTAGTAAGATAGTAAATCTTCTAGATTTAAAAATACTGTTTACTAGTAGTTAGTTTTAGTAGTTACAAAAATTCAAAAGGAAACACATTTTTCATATCCTAACACAAATTTAATAAATCTACAGAACCTCATTTGTTGGAAAAATTGATATAAATGATTTGTATTAAATTGATATTGTATAATAAAAATATAATAAATGTATTGTAATTTTTTGTTGCGACAGTTTACAGCTTACAATATAAGCTTACAATTTTACAATTCTGGCAGTTCCATATATTGATAGCCCGACGAACTTCCATTCTTTGAAAATGATTTTGCATATCCAGCCCGAGTAGTTTTTAGGATACTTCATTCCACATTGTAAAATTCTACATTAACAAATATCAAAATTCAATTTTTATACAAATCACAAAACCAGTCAAATAATAAATAAACCATAAATAAGAATTTGTGTTATTGCTGAAATTCTTGAGCATACTTTTAAATCCTCCCAAGAGTGTAACTTTTCTCAGTTGCGGCATCTTGTCAAATCCAAAGATTTTACTAAATTTATAAAAATCCCTATAAAAGGCGTCAGGCGTTTCTAATGTGTTCAAAGTAAGATGAATGAGCTCTAAAATTAAAAATTGAGACAAATAATTACATACGTATTGCTCCCATTTTAGTCAAATTTTCGTGGTGTAAATATTTACCTTTTAGGTTCATAATAGATTGTGGATTGTCGGCTGCAACTTGCGGATTGTTCTCTGTTCCGTTACTTATACCTTTAGCTTCTTCTTCTGTTATTCCAAGTAAAACGGAAGTCAATTCGTCGCCAGTTGAAGTGTCAGAATCACCTCGAAAGTCTAATTCGAGCTCCTTAAGATGTATAAAATTCTGAAAGAGATATCTGAGACAAATCATTTCACTAAAATCCAAATGCACGGTGAGTTTCAAAATGTTGGGGAATGAAATTTGTATTTGTGCCATAAGCTGTACATTCGAAAATTGTTGAATAGTTCCATGATGTTCACTCATTGCAAATCGAAGTTCTCTTACAGCTTCAAATCTTACATCATGAATACATTTCATAACTTGGGTTTCATACACATTCATATAAACGAAGCTAACTACATTTGGTATTGATGCTGGCAAGTTTCGTTCGACTTCAGGATAAAATTCTATATTCCGGCCCATAAGTGTCAAACTCGTTAACTTTTCCATTTTTGGAAATTTTATACAAATAACGTCATCCTCGTCATCGAATGGTTTTAGCTTTGCAAACAAGAACCGCTTAAGTTGAGTTCGGAAATTATCCAAAATTTTGAAAATAAGATGTGCCTCTTCCTGTGTATCGCCAAAAATATGCAGGTTCAGTGAGTTTAGGTTAGGAAGTTTATTTGTTATGAGCAACTTCAGCTCCATGCTCGACAGCTGGCAATTTAGGTGAATATGAGTGATCGAGGTTGGTAATCTAAGAGATCCAATACTCGTTGCATGTTTAAAGTTATATCCTTCGTAGTTCTGCAGATTGAAATACTTTAATTTTTTCACATCCATTAGTATCTGCTGAAGAAAAGTCCATCCCTTCGTATTGGTTCCTGAGACACGGGCATGTGTTTGAATACTCGGGCAGACTGACTGGCCATCAAATGTAAAGTCAATTGTTCTCAGATTTGGTAAGTTCAGTCGGCCAAATTCCAAATTCATGGAACCACCATTCAAAGGAAAATTAACATCTAGCGTGGAAACCAAATCGCCACATTTTTCAAACAAGTTTATCAAAGTTTTATAGTTTTCTTTGATAAAGTAGTGTGATTTCAACGGGAAACTTAATGGGAGGATGGAATATTCAAGACGAACGACCTCAGAGAAAACTGAAATATAGTTTTGCATCACGTTTTTGTTAAGATAACACACTCCCTGAAAACTAGTATCGGTGTTGGATGAGAGTTCCTTAATGACAATCATTTGGGTTATTAGTACGCGAGACGCAGACTGAAGCCAAGTTTTATTTACAAGCCGTATTGAATACGGTGAGTCTTTAAAACAAAATCCCTTGTCGTTGGTGGCATAAATTGTATATTCCACAATTTTGTCCAGTAACTGTAAAAAACATGTAAAAGATGTAATAAAAAAAATGTTCTAATATTTTTGTGTTGGATTTGTCTGACGTTTGAACTAAAACTCAAGATTTAACAAATAGTGCACTAACATAACGTAATAGTAATGATTCACTTACACATTAAGTAAATGTTTATTATAATTTCCTCCTATATATTTTAAAGTCAAGATTGCTTATTTAGAAATACTGAAGTCTTACCAATGGGTTTCCAAAAACTCTACGGATGGCTTCCATTTGGTTCATCAGTCTATCATTTCTGGTAATTACAGGTGGATTTAATTCCCCTTTCTCCGCAAGTAGTTTTGTTGATGTTTTTCTTCCAACCATCTTTAATGTTGTCGAATTTTCTAAAATCAAAATATGGTAGAACGATATAAGGTAAGTTGGAATGAAGTAACAATATGAGAACTCCCATTCACCCTTTGTTAAACGAGTTATAAGATAATAGTAAAGAGAAATCCCATTTTAACTTACAACTTCAGTATAAAAATTAACTACTTATTTAAAATTGCACCTCAGCAAACCTGAGTTGGGCGAGTGGTTTTCTACTATAAAACGACAACGGGACAACTAAAGCTTGAAACTCAATAAAAAATTTCACTAAATTGCTACCTTATTAAGGAGTTTATCATGTTTATTAATAAGGACAAAATGATGTCGTTAATCGTCAAAATTTATTTTTCACAAATATTAAATTTCACTATTAGTTTATTTATAAAAAACAATTTAAAGAATAAAACTATTGGTTCCCCACAAGACTAATACTCCTCTCATATGTTATTTATATTATGTGGTCTGTTTTTGTTTACATTACTGAAAAACAGTAAAAAAAATTAGGTGTAAATATCGCGCGGATACAACCCTTTCATCCTTGAGACCTCTTTGCTCTATGATAAAACAACGTTTGTTGAGCAACATGCTTTTAAACCGCATGCATGTATTCAATCATGTATGATAATGCATTGGATGTTGTATTCCATATCCAATGCATAAGTGTGTAAATTCAGTACTTTAAGTGCATAATGGAATGTGCATTTAAATGCATTCAGCACAAAATGAGGTTAATTTATAAAATTAATTATAAAATTAGTATATTAAGTTACCAGGACTAATAACTCTTTCCCTCGATTTTAATTTACTTATGATATTTTACAAATATGGTATTTTAACATAAATTTGAGCAGTAAAGTAATATATAAGAAATATATAATATAAAAGAGAAACACTTAAATAAGTTCATCATAAAAATACATTGATAAGTGCATTTACACAGGAATAATGAGTGAGTTTACCATATAGGATCTGGACCAATCAGAAGCTCATGCCATGTTATCTGCATGTCTTGATGGAGACATTGTGATAATTTTTATAGCCCAAGGGCATAGACACCTGCGAGCTGCAATTGTTTCTAATGACATAAACGTATTCTAGGTCTGTTTACTACCAGAAAGTTTACGTTTACATGTATTTAAGTAAATTGGATAAATTGTATTTATTAAAATACGTATACATTGTTTTAAACTTGATAAAATTACGGTCAACATTTTGCTACTATAACTTACTATTATTTATGCCATTGGTACAAACAAATTGCTCCATTATTTTCTGCATTATTATTCAGCATTTCTGGAATAATTGTCAGTGTCAGTATATCCACAAGTTCTATGCATTTATTTTGGAGACTCAATCGAAACCTTTTCGACAACTCAAGAAACTACAAATTGAATAATCCTAATACCCTCAAACATTTTCATTGCAGCCCTTTCCGAAATCAATTTCTAGTTCTACAGTTTAAAATAGACGTATGTAGTACATTTTACTGTCATTAACAGATTAGGATGCCAATGTATTTTAAATGTTCTGGGGTTTCTAGACAATATATCTGTAATCTGTATCTGTATTAACTTTAATATTTATAGTTAAATGGTACTCGAAGTATTCGTAAAAAGATATTATGACACATTTTTTTTGTGTAAATGTTTAGATTTTCTGATTAAATAAAAATAAACAACCTTGTATTGTTATTCGATACAATAAAAAGTTCGTTCCTTGTCAAACATGATTTAATATAGTGGTATACACTTTACTGACCTTTAAAATATGTCTATTGTGTTTATCACATAATGCATTTAAATTTGAGGAATTTACTATGGCAAAAAACTAATAAACCTGTGTGAACTATTTGGCTTGACATAATTTTGATGATGATTTGCACTTCAAAGCAATTTAAAATACGAACTTATTCATCAAAATAGTCAAACATCTAAACCATTTAAATGGCAATAGCAGTGCTTATTGTGATATTTGTAAGTGCCACATTTCAATGGACGGAGGCATCAAACCGATATTGGTTTTACGACCGCGGGTAACCATATCATCTTAAATATTACTTACTATTTAATACTTCAAGATCAATACTAAAACGCAACACTTTAGCGCAAGGAACTGGACCGAAATGAATCAAAATGGGACTATCCCAAAGTATGGCTGGCACAAAGAATCTCCCGTTAAAGTTCTCGTTCACGGATACAATTCCCAATCTTATCCAATTATGAAGCTGTTGGATGAGCATTATATGAATATTTTGGCACACGGTAAATTTTTTTAATAAATCAATTCAAAAGAAATCAAACAACATTTCTTTAAATCGTGTTTAAAATTACTTCAACAGAGTATGCAAATTACGACAAAAACCTTAACATTATGGCCGTTGATTGGACAAAACTGGCAGATAATCCACTTCACAGATATAGTGATTCTGTCAAGAACGTAAAACCAGCTGGAGATGAAATTGCAGAATATTTCACTTTATTATACAAACATGGCGCGTTTCTCAAATTTAAAAACGTTCATTTTCTGGGTCTCTCAATGGGTGCACATGTCTGTGGAGCTACAGGATACACACTTGAACGGCTCACAAATGGTGACAAAATTGGAAGAATTACAGGATTTGATCCAGCAGGGCCATTGTTTACCACGGCAACTGGTAAAAAGCCAGCTGATATGAAAATCGTTCTGGATTATGAGGATGCGGATTTCGTTGACGTAAACTTAATAATAATTATATTATATTTTGTTAAATATTTAGAATTTAAAGCAAACCTATGTTTTGTAGATAATCCATACAAATGCAGGTAAACCCGCCGCATCAATTCTGAAGGGAAGACTAGGAAGTCCATTGGAAGTAGGCCATATCGATTTTTATCGTATGAGCGAGAAATTTATTCTATTTTAATTGTTGTTGTTTAATTGTTCAAAAAAATTGTTCAAATTTGTAGTTTAATTTGGCAATGAAACTTTTTTCGATGTTTTATAGCAAACGGCGGCGAAATTCAGTCGGATCAATGCGACTATTTGAAGGAACGAAAAGACTTTTGCTCGCATGAACTGTCTGTATTGTTTTACGCATTTGCTTTGAGAAGGCCAAAGAAATTTATTGGATGTCCCTGTGAAACCTATATTAGATATTTGAGGGGACAGTGTGATTGCGAGTATCCACTCTCTGGACAGCCGATTGGAGAGTTGACAAGGTCAGCTATATTTAAAAAAAACTAATTACAAGTTCAATTATTTTTTTGTAAAGGTTCATTGACTATTTATTATGTATTTTACTAGGCCAGCGCAAAGAGGAAGATATTACCTAACAATTACGGATTTGATTTCGTCGGATACTTTTCAACATTAATTGGTCAAATGTTCCACAGAAATATTAATTTCTACTTAAAAAGTATATAATAAACGAACAATATTCGAACTCGAACGAATACAACAAGCAGAACAATTAAAAGTTTTACTACTCAAACAAAAAACTCGTTTATTACGTAATAAACATTTGTTTGTAGAAACGAGATATTATTGGAAAATGGTTTTTCCATGGAACAGCTAAGTCTGCACACATACAAATAGAATACATAAATTAATTTTATAAAAATTGTCATTAGGTTATTAGCATTGTATTATCCAAATAATTCTAATTGGTTTTTGGTTGTACTTTTTTTCTTGCTGATGTGATGATTTTATTATAGTTTATCTGCAGCTAAAATTGATTCATTTATTTAATAACTAAAAACACTATTTTGCATCTCACCCTGAGGAGCAGTTTATGCCTTATGGCAAAGTATATTTGTAAACTGAACATCTACAATGAATCAGCACTAAACTAAACAACTCAATTCATAAGGCATCTATGTTGCTTTCGCTGATACACTATTAAACCGTCTCGATAACCAAAAGGCCTTTCCCCTCTATGTTTTTGTTACAAATTTTATGTTTATTGGCTAAAACAATATTTCCACGCAATTTTAATGCTATTTTGCAATGTGTCGAGAATCCGTTTTTTACCGAGCCTTGGAATATTTCTGGACAGAAACATTTTTTGTCATAGATGTGCACGGGTAGTGTAGGTTTTCAATTTCACTAACTAGTTTTTCTTGACTAATTTGCATAACTACCAGGTACTTATTTTATAATACATGCATATCTAAAAGTAATCAAAATACATCAGCAAAAAGACTTATATATGCTTAATTACTAAAATTGGCTGTCCATGTACCTCAAATATTTTACTAGAGTAATATTATTTATTACATGAAGTTAGTAAAATAATTAACTTCTTTTTATAAAAAATAATGGCTCATTCCGGTCTTAAACTTTCAAATATTTTATCCAATGTTAAATGTATTAGAATACGCCAGTAATATAATTTAGAAACGATTATGTATAATCTAAAATGTTTTTAAAAACGTTGTAGGTTTTTTAACATAAATTACACACTTGTTTTACTTAAATACAAATAATTTGATACTTCCACCGAATTTAAGTTTGCATTGGCTCCACAACAATTGAAACAACCCGATTTCTAACATATATTTTAATTTGATTGATTTAAATAATAAATGTAAATCTCAGGTAGTAGATAGAAAACAACCTCTTAGTGAAGACTAATATGGCTTATTAATGTGATTGGTTTTTGTTTCGCCACATTATATATGGCGCAGAATAATATAACAACTTTTGAAACACGTAAGGCAATGTTTAAATAAAGTTATATATGTAGTCAACGAATTTGAAGTAATTAAAAAATAAGTGTTATGTGAAAAATCTACCTTGCACATCTTACCTTTTAGCATTACCGGACAGTCGGAATAAACAATTGTTCGAATAAATTTACTACAGTTCCAAGTATATGACACGTTTAAAATACAGAATATGGAAAGCAAATCTATTTTTGTGTTCATTTTGAACATTTTGATTTTGCGAGCAAAAACGCAAAGCACTTATATTACAGTAGATTTCGATCCAGCGATTGATGTTGCATATAATGCATCGCTACAACTGCATTGGTTTAAACGCAAGCAACTCAATGAGTGGAAAAGCAAACTACGAACTGAAACTTTTAGTGCAGTAGCAAATCTCAACGAATATCTTGAACCATTTTCCATCCAGAATTGTCTTGTGGATATACAAAACATTCGTACAGTAGATATCATAGGTTTACACCAGCCAATTATGTTACGAAACCCCATTCTCTATTTAATAACAGTTCGAAAAAATTCCAACTTAACCTCGGAAATAACTCAACAGTACTTTCAGTGGTTTGCAAAAGAAATTGAACGGTTACCGTGGGAATTTGACTGGGATGAATTTTTTTTATCAAGTCTATTTGATAACTGGTCTTGTCTAACACTTGACTCAACAACTTTCGCATTTCAGTCTAAACCGTGGAATTGTGAAGTAACCGTATGGCTGTACCGAGACCGTCCGTCAGCACTATTAGATCATTTGAGTGAAAGATTTGAATTTGTAGACAGGCCGTACTCTCCCAAAAGCATTTATCCACTAACCATTTTTGTAGATTATATAAAAAGCTGCGAAGATATTACAAACGCTTTCTTATACAAATGGAGACAAAGTCATTCACCACATGAAGATCTTTTTCCTGGTTTCTACGATAACGAGTTTTTGACCCAGCAGATATTTGTCGAATTTGCTGTAGCAAACCAAGCAAAAAATTTGACTAATGGCCTAGTACATATGTCAAATGTTCAAATTAGCAACGTCAATATTATCAAATTTGGTATCAGAGACGATCGTGACCATCCAACTAACAAAAGAATTTTATTCACCTATCAAACCTTGAAAACGGCAAATATGCATTTGTTGGCGGAATCGACATTTGTAAAACCCAATGAAATGCTGCTGTGGGGAAGTTATTATGAAGAAAGGGGAAAGACTTCAGACGGGATTCCCAGGCATATGCCCATGTGCGTAAATGCACATAAAGGAGCAAAGTTGCTTGCCATCAATTCATTTACTGATGATGTAGAAGAGCGACTGTTTCATGCATATGCTCATGTCATACAGTCAGCAATGAGGAATTACTCTTACATCAATTATAATGAAGAGGGTGAGATTTGTGTAAATGGAAAGATCTTTAAAGGAAGGGAAGCACATCTGGCAATTATTGAAATGATTGGGTTTGACCTTATGTGGAAAATTATTGGCACAAATCTTCCTTACAGTTCCAATGGTTTAACGATCAACGTGTCAATTAGCAGTTTGAAAATGGTAACTTGCGGGGAACGAGGGATAGAACAGTATGCCTTTAAAGAACTTTTAAGTGCGTATGATATGTATTGCTGGTTTTTCATTGTGGCAACAGTTTTATTACTACACAGGGTGTTTACTATGCTATGGCCACCTATTCCGAATTCGAGACATTTGTTGTCAGTTATTAAAGTACTTTTGGAACAAGGTGACCCTTTTTTGGCATCTGTTATTCGTGTACCTCGAATACGCTGGGTAATAGGAGCACTTTCCGTGATTGGGATTGTGCTCAGTAATGCATACAAGAACACAAATGTTTACAAAATGATGTTGCCACGAAATGTGCTCTTGTATCAATACTGGTCTGAAATACAACAAGACAACTTTAAAGTTTACTTACGAGCATCCAGAGTTGACTATTCTTCGATTTGGTCTTTTACCGAAAATCGTTGGAAGTTCCAGGATCCAATTAGACATGTAGAGTATATGGATCGTGGCCACAGGGCAATGCTACAAACCAAAGGAAATACATCCCTTTTCGATGCATTTTCCGAAATTTGGTATTATCAAAACCATTTTCGAACAGTGCTTGATTTTAAAAGTAGAAGCATGAAATTTATCGATGTTCGAAGCCCAACTGAGAAAACGTTACTGCAAAATTTATATGATAATAGCCGGCTACATCCTGATATTGCTGAAGTAATTGGGCACTTTGGCGAAGTAATGATTCCATTATATCAAGTGAACTATAAGAATATAACATCTCACCGTGTTATTGGCTTCAGAGCCTCATATGAACTTAAGAAATGGGCACTTGGTCAGATAGAAAATAGGTTGAAAAGTCGAATTTCCGAATGTAATCGAACAGCCGTTGTGGCTCCACACTACAAAGCCAAATCGTACGCCAGGGAAATTTTGAAACGAAACCCATCACTTTCGATTAGTATCGGCAAAGAATCCTTTTCAAGACTTTTTATGCATGGAGCTGTTTTAGGACAAATGCCACCGTATTGGATCAAGCGATTGCGTGGAATTCAACAGTCGCATTTATTGGAATGGTGGACTAAATTTCTTGGAGATGTAGATAATATACCCCTAATTCCTCCCAAACCACTTAAAGCTCCAACAATGGATGGAAGTATTTTAGTAATATTTGTGGTTTTATTGGTTGGATGCACAGTTGGTATTTTAGCATTAGTTGCAGAAGCCAAGGTACCAATTTTAAGGTTTTTGCGTTTAGTGGTAAACAAAATACGCGTTGCAATGAATTCTTCTTTACAATATCTAAGGCTTAACCTCAATTTATGTATTTACGGAATAACTCACAAATTTAAATTCGCAAGTAATCAATATGCTTAATATTGTAATGTACATGGTAACGAGGACTCCGTCTAGTTGTTTGATTTGGTCACAGAAAATATGATAAATCTCGTGATTATGGTATTGACTCGTATAAATTGTAGCTTGTGCAATGGACATAAATGGTCTTAAAAGAGATTGGCAAACTGGAATTTTGATTATTTTAAAATAATGGCAGATACTTGACTTCACAAAGAAAACGAAGACATGAGACTTTTGCGATTTTCGTCCACATGCTACTGCTACCAGAACTGGACTTGGACTGATAAAGGATCCAGTAGCAATGTTATTCCAGCGAACATACATTTTTGGACTAAAAGGTTCATGCCTTCTTTACAAAGGCATTGACAAGTAAAAATTGAACACTTTGAACGAAAATCTTTACACTTAGAGTTTTAGGTACAATACTCGCTTACACACATACATACGCATTGGTAGAACAAAGGTATACCACGCACACATTTCAGCTTAACATTCAAAGTAAAGATAAGTCAAGACATTAACATGATTTGATTAAAATTCTCAAGAATTGCAAATTAAAATTACTAGACTTTGGACGGTTGCGGTCATTCCCCCTTTTTGTATATCGTACCAGCAAAAGAAAACATTGGAATTTTACAAAAAGAATGTTGTACTTGACCTACAAATACAATAAGCTGAGGTTTTTGAAGAACCCATCAAACCCATTTACGGTCCTTCCGTGTCATAATATCATTGGTTCGGGGTATATAAACAACAGGCAAGTTGTCATGGCCCTGATGAATCTCTCAACTTGCAGCAAAATATTATACATAGTATTACAACAGGTCTTGTTTCCTCTCAAAATATTGTCTTGAATGTGGCTATTTCTGTACAGACCATCTCTGCCTGGGTGTGTCTTAAACATACGACTATGTTTCTACTTTCCTAGAGAAACGTTGTCGGATTTTATGATAACAAGGTCTCCCCTTGCAAAATCCTTCTGCTCCTTCACTTCTGCTGCTGCTGAAGAGTTGACAAATACACATAGTCCTCACCATATCCCAAGTCCACCCTAATAAGACGTCAAGGTGGGGTACAAAAATTAAAGTAAATACACTATAAGAAGTAAATAATAATTAAAAATATTGATGGCACAATTTTTTCAACACTGTACAGGGATCACATAACTTATTACAATTGGTTTACAGAAATAAGAATTTGGTCTTGGTTGTACACGTATTACATAGACATCAAAGATCTAATCATTTTAAGCATGGGTCTTAAATGATTATGTATGTACGAGATACCTTCTGTGGGTTGATTATTAGTATCAGCCATCCACAGCATATCTCGCTTCACTATAGTATTAACTGTGGTTAATGCTCTAATATCCGTCTGTAAGGAAGAACATGCGTAGCGTGATCCCAACGTTGCACTTCGGGCTGAGATATCTTCTCTGACTCCTAAAGAAGTTGGTACATGTTGTACCGGACATTCCAGGGCATAGGAATTTAAAGGTCCGTATTTGAAATACGATTAGAATGACGGAACAGATAAGTTTCTTGCGATAGCGAATTCATGTGATTGAGACTGTTTTGCTAGGTGGTCAGCCCTCATATCGTTAAGGGCCACCCCAAACGGATATGTGGTTGGGTCATTCACTTCCATTAACAACCGCCTTATTATTTGCTGTTCAGATGAGGTTTCACATCGGATCATCTGTTCATTGCAGTGACCTTGATTATATCCGATTTCCAAATCTTAGATGGAATTGGCAAAAATATTTGCGCTAAAGTAATCTGGTTGTGGGGGTCTAAAGACAAATTCAGGACTATCTGTAATTCTTTCTACTTCTTCTAAAAGACCAAGGAGGGAACGTTGTTGTAGCTGGTAGACTGTGATAGGTATAATGGCAGCCACCCGCCATTCACCAAATCCCCCTGGTGGCATTGCCCATCTCATGATGAAGCATTTCGTGGCAAATTTTAAACAAGTTTATATTTATTTACGCAAACGCGTCTTGGTTGTAACCATCCTCATCTTTACCTTCAATTATGGTAGCACAAAGATGTATTGTTCTTTCTGCGCATGCAGTTACTTCAAATCCTCCCATCTTTTCTTCCTTGCGTACAGTCAATACACCAGCATAGGTAAACACAGGGTGTCCAGTTATGGATAGAATTATTCAAATCTTTGTCAACTGAGCTAGATGGATTATGATCACTAACCCAAACCATGTGTATTGTCCTCTCATAACATAAGTTTTCTTTAATAGCCCCGTCGGGGAAACTTCACGAACTATTACACACATAATTGCAGTCAACATTCTAGTTTATGGATTAGTTGTGGTTAGATCACGACACACCCTGATTGTGTATGACATTTGCCAAGGTTCTTGCGCAAACAAGGCTTGGGATACCTGATTCAATAATGTTTAATAATAAGTCTCTGCTCATCAGGTTCCCGGAGAGTAATTATTTCCTTGGTAGCCAAAGCCTTCGCTATTAAAAATTTCTATTCCTAATTCTTGCATTCTAATTTTAACGGTGGCCATTTTCAAGTGGTATTTCGAGGTGCCCAGTGAGTATAGACAAGAAATCTCAAGATACATCACGAATTTGTTTTTATTAAATTTAGTAGCTTACAATTCAAAGCTTCGTTACTCTCACTCCTCCGACTCAAACTTTATTGCTCCCGCAGCATGTACAGCACCAAATATGCGTTGTAATGTCTCCGAGTAAATCCTATCTTTGTCTGTTGGAGGAAACTTTTCAAACTTCACTGAAACAACGTTATTACGTAAACCATATTGTGGACCTCCCACTACTGCCCAATTAGGTCCACCTACTATAATTTCTGCTACTATTTGAACACACGTAACTTGACCATTACAGAAGTTCACTTGAACTATGTCGTCAAAGAACATTGTACTATTTAGCACAAACATGTCGAGCATCTAACCACTGTACGAATATTCAGTGTACTCAACATGGCTAATTTTTTCATCGAATAGTTTTTTGCTAATTTGTGCCACACATCATAGTCAAGTATATCTCCATCAAAAACAAAATGTTGATAAGCACCTAGCGCCATTTCACCCTTGTAAGCGCCACAAACTAACCAAGTGCCATGGACTCTAAAAGCCACGACTTGAGCCTCACGCTCAGAACTCTCACGAAACACGATACGCAACTCCGCCTCCAACATGCCTAGAAGTTGGAGCGCATCACACGCCACACAAGACACAAAACACGGGAAATCATCGGCACAAAAATACAAATTTTGACAAAATAAAAGAGAGCACGTGCACACAGGTTCATAATCCGTATGGGAACCAAAAATGTCACATAGTGAACCCTGAAAATCTAATATTCTATTGGCTGTTCTTGTGAAACTTATTAGAAAGTATGTATATATGTATGTGTATATGCATTATGCACCGCACGTCACACGATGCCCACAAAACCAACAAAACTCAGATAATACCATTCTTGGTGATTTTATAAGCAAGCGTGCTTGTAACTTTATTAGTAATTTACTTCATGTTACTGTGTCTCGCTACTGATGCTCATGCGTCAACGTCCAAAAACCTCTATCATTATCCTCCTTACTTCTCTCTCTCTACACCCACGCATTAGTAGCTCATGACCACATACTTTCATACTCATTATTCATACATCTTATGAGTTGTGTTAACATTGCATCATAATAACATTTCTCTCATATAAGTACTACATAATTCAATATTCTATTGTTTAAAATAGGGGATATGGTCCTCACCATATCCCAATATGATCGAAAGATCGGTTAAAGCCTCACCATGTCGTACACGTGTTCATATTATACAAATAAGAATCTTATTTATAGAATGGTTGGGGATCATCATTGATGAACTAATGGAGATATAAGAACATTTGAAGTTTTAGTACATATAAACGAAAGCTTGGTACAAATTGAAATTTATATGTTTTTATGCCAATTGTTCATATTACAATGTTAATGCGAATGAATCCAGTCATTGAATAATACAATGAATAAAAAATTTGAGATTATAGGAAAAATATCTGCTTTAGCTCTTGTAAATACTGCTCGAGAATTTTATTCGTGTTTAAGCCTTTGCAAATTTGCAATTTATAATCGTTTTAATCAAGTTTGGATTTTTTGACAAAGTTACGATTTATTGAAAATTATTAAATTTACTTATCTTGGATTTATTAATAATCACTTTTAAAGTTCCCAATAATTAACCGTTTTTACTGAAAAAGTTATATACAACTTCAAGATTTATACAAAGAATGACCAAATGAAAATTAGTTCAACCTGAGAACTAACATATTATGCATATAAATATATAAGGTCATAAAGTTTCCCGCTTTTAAACTTAAAGATATCGTGGTTCATAAAATTTTACATAAGGAAAACCGCTCTTAAGGATACTGGCTACAATTTTGTATGATTTAGCGTTTTCCGAGTTAGACATTTTTATGGCACTTAATTTTACTCTAACACAACAAAATCTAAATCAAAAAAATATTTAAATATCGTCCTATTTTAAATGTAGGAAACTTGTGTCGCCCACATAAACCAAATCATGGGACACTTAAAAAACCACTGATATGATTTCACTGGACACATTTGAATATTTTAAATCGCTCAATTAATAAACTAAATATTAAAAGCTCAAACTTTACTTAATCATCGAACCGATAAATCGGTATATGTAGATAATATTATATACCTATTTAAGTTTACCATACCATAATCATGTAACATTTACCACATATGTATTATTAACTGCTTCGTTGAAGAAAACTTTCACTACATGTCAAAATTTTTACAAGGCATCCTCAACACCCAAACCTTTCAGACAAACATGGATATCCAATGGAAGTAGTTGGTCGAACTTTTGAAAGCAATACTTACACTGCTCAATTATTTTACACTTGTGCAAACGTAAATGCTTTTGAAGATTATATTGCTGCGTGAAACATCTAAAACAGTGTTCACATTTAAATGGCTTTTCTCCCGTATGAACTCGCATATGGTTAACAAGATGTGGTTTCACTGTAAATAACTTACCACATTTTGCACTCATGGTTCCTTATTTTCAGATGAACGTGCTTTATATGTCTTAACTTCACTCCTTGAAAAACGTCTTTTCACACATGTCACACTTGTAAATTTTCTTCGTATCATAAATAATCATGTGTTTCTTAAGATTTTGCTAGATTTTGCAAGTCTTCTGACAAACGGGACAGGTGTACGGTCTCTCATTTGTATGAGTTCTTATATGTCTTGTTAAATCGTTTTTTAGTACAAACGATTTCGGACAGAAAGAGCAACGAAATGGCTTTTCTCCCGCATGATATTTTAAATGACTATTTAAACCACTTGGTCCAGAAAGGTATTTATAGCATAAACTGCATTGATATGGCGTTTTTGACTGATGAGAAATCATATGCCGTTTGAGGTAAAATTTGTACACGAAACTTTTATCACAAATTTTTGCATTGGAAAGGTTTGGTTCCGTTGTGCATTTTGAGGTGGTTCCGGGGAGATCCTTGTTGGGTGTAGGATTTCGACCATATTTCACATTTGTGTGCTTTTTCACCCGTGTGTGTAACCATATGACTTTCTAAACTTGAAGCCGTTGTTGTAGAATATTTGCATAAACCACAGAAAAACGGTCGCTCACCTGTATGAAAAAGTAAAAGATATAACAGATTTTTTTCTGTTCTAGACCGTTTATTACAGAAAATACAGTAGAAGTGTTGAAAAAAAAGGATTTTCATTTTGTCGATGTAGTAGATATTTTTATTAATTCAAGAACGAAGTATTAATAAGTAGCTAAGATTTTCTGTAAATATTTTACCACAAATTTACGAAAATAATTTTTTGTTAGTTATGTGTTGAACTTTGAAGTGTTTTTAATGATCACTATATTACCAATAGTTTAAAATAATTTATTTTGTATGGTTAATGTTTTAAATTTATCAGTTAACTTTAATTATATTCTAAAAGCTTATGCAAAGAAAAAATACTATTCTTCTAACTTTACCCGATAATATTATGATATTAATATTACAGCGTATAAAAAGAGAAAATATGACCCTCTTCTCCAAGCACAGCACACTTTATAATTTACAATGTACGATACCCAATAGCATTAAGGCATTTTTATTTCAATATAATATTCACAAGTAGTTTATGTGTCCCTACAGCTTTCTGCTTACTTCACTAACCGTGCTTCATTGCTAGCTTACTAAAAAAGGTTCGATTTATATTCATTCAACCAAGTGAACCTTTTAAGACATACATACATACAAACGTTCCAAAACAACAACATGCACTCTACCCCAGCAGATGAATATTATAAGCTTGCTTTATAGTAGCTGCATAAAATTGTTATATAGTTTTGGGGACAGCTGCTGTTGTTCTGTCGGCATCTTACACAAAGGTAATCGGTCATCTAAAAACTATTCAAAAGTTGATTGTCAATATTCTAAAGCTTTTTCTACACAATGTATGTGTACCAATTCAAACGGAATAAAAAAAACACATGACCCTTTCAGAGATTCATTTTCATGGCACCGTGATCACAAATATTTTCGTGTGCTGTTGACAACGAAAAGCTTTCCCGTTTGAGAATACGCAGATGCTTTTACTTAAGCTCAGATATAACAAGTCATGTCAAGACATGAAGAAAACACGAAGATGAATCTGAACGTATTCTAACACAAAAAGACATGTAATGACATGTAATCTGACGACAGTCTGATCTCGACATCTGTAATCCATGTAACCGTTAACTGCCCGTTAATTCAAGAAGTAATGAGTTTTAGACCAGAATCTCTTGA
>JAQFZH010001024.1:0-24944 GCA_034695485.1 Entomobrya nivalis
ACATTGATATCTAGAAAAACAAGTTAAAAATAAGAATATTCCATGTTTTAAACTAGACGCTAAGCACTTGCTAAGGTTACTCAAAGTCAAAAAGGCCTACCTAAAGTGCTGCTTTTTTAAACGTTAGTGTGACGTGTGATTCAAACCCTGCAAGTCGCATAAATTTGATTTAAAGCCAAGCAAAAATTTAATTTAATTTAATTTAATTTCTTTATTGCAGACATTTTCATCATATTCACAAAAAAATGAGTTGACAAAGTCCATAGAAGGGAAAAAATTGTATGACTAAAAAAAACTAATTAAACTAGTCACAAATTAGAAGACCAGTAAAATATGATTTCCAAACGCTTTATGAACCCAATTATTACGCGATTTCGCATATCCAAATATATTTCGGCCGCTGTATACATGTATTGGGATTCGAACCAACAACGATTTCTAGCAACGGAGGGTTTCCTGTATTGGAATTGCATCACATGCATCACTTTAGGCCTTATATACACCTTAATGTTTGGCTCTCATTTGATATACAAAGGGTTGGTAAAAGAAGATGAAGTTCACCATGGATCCAATTTGGCATCCTATGTACTTGGATGGACAGAACTTGCAATAGCAATAGTACTTGAAACAGCAGCCATGTATTTTGCGTCTCGAAGATACGACGGAGTATATTTGTTTAATCAAATTTGGGCATACTCGCAAAAAATTGAAGGTAAACATTTATTTTTATTTATTTTTAAATTTAAAAAAGAAGAAAATATTTACTCAAATTTTGCAGAAGCATTGGAGCAAAGTAGAAGACCAAAAGATGCAAAAATAATTCGTGCAGAATCAATCAGCGTAATTTTATTGAGAGTAGTGGTGATATTCTGTTACATCATACCTTTTGGATTTATGATTGCGACTTGTACCAAGTTTGAACCTAGTCATATATTTGTTCAAGAATGGTTTGAAATTGAGATTGAACCAAGCTCGAAAGGAGCCCCATTACTTTTTCTAATATTGTTCGTAATTTATATCAGCTGTTCCCTAATTTTCTTTTGTCTTGTTCTGGCCCTCATGTATATTCAGTTTTTAGAGACGAGCATTTATGTGATTACACCAACGGCAGTTCGGTTCGTACCTCGATTTGGGGATGGTATCGGTTTACATGAGCGCTGGTTTGTGTACAGATTCGATACACCGATATATAAAAATATAGACGAGGAACAATTGGTACTATTGTTTAGAATTCAGCAAGGGTTTAACAGGCTAGCCAATGACATATTTGCAACTGTGTGTGTATCACAAGTTCAAATGGGAATTATGTGTATTTACGTTGGTGTGTTTTATACCTTAGTGCATGCGGCTGATAAAATTCAACATGGTGGCGTTGTACTCGCAGGAACTTTTTATGTGATGATGATGTGTTTCCTATTTACAGAGTACGTTATGTGTCAGAAGGGTGGATATCAAGACGATCTATCAAAACTATTTCTAGTAGATAAAGGAGTGAAAACAGTTAGAAAACGTCGATTTTATTATAAGTTTTTGAAAAGTTGTTGGTATCTAAAATTTAAGTGTGCCTATCCGTTTTACGACTTGAAAAGGGAAACGTTTCCAGATTTTATACGTCAGGGTATTAAATTTTTTATTACGTTGTCAGCAATTTAGATTACAATTTCTTATATTGATTGTAATATTATTGATATTCAACTATGTACATACAGTCCTAAACTATTTTAAAGATTACCTTAATAACATAAAATAAAAAATATAAGCGAGGGTTTTTTTAAGACTATTTATTTTATAATAAAAACAATTTCCACGACGCAGCTTTTTTATATTTTCATCATAGTCAACCAGGCAGTATAGTATTTATTTGTATCATTTTATAAGTTTTCTTGTTCTTTTAGATTTGGAGAACAATGTTTGATTTTCTTTTAAACCAAAAGAAAAAGAAATCGCATCGACAAAAAAAATCATTTAGTTACCACACATGACTATAAATCAAGGAGATTTATTGTTTTGTATCATTAAAAAGCATATAAAGGTGATTTTAAGAACTATGAAACCGGTTTTTAAATCAATTCCCAACTTTTTACATCGTAAAATTTACAAATGTAATTATAAGAATGTCAAACCCAAGGAAACGAAACAATAAGAAAAATGAATAAACTTTATAAAATAATTAATTACATTTACTCCAATCTTAGCTCAAACTTATGTGTTCATATTTATTATTACGTTAAAATTTCGCAAAATTCCGTTCTGCTACTTGGAACATGTAAATAAATATTTTACACTTTATACAAAACAGATATAAATAACTGCGGTAACAAAAGAATGTAAAAGTAAGATATGTTTTAAACTTTTTGATAACAAAGAAAAAAATGTTATTCTTCATTTGAGTAAAAGTGACATAATAGGTTAGTTAAGTTGTGGATAAATTACAATTCTCCTATTAAGGTCGATACACCGTCCAGTATGAGTCAGACGAAATCCTGGTTTGAGTCTGCAAACTTGAAAAAGTTCCTGTGCTCAAAAAATAACAAAACATATCCAAATTTTGTAAGAAATGAAATAGTAATGAAACATTTAAAACAAAAATTAAAAAGTGTGTTGTACAATATACCACTGGATTTAAATTTCTCTTGAATCTTAGCGTCCCATAATTATTGACTTCTGTTAGTGGAATAACCGAACTAATGGACAGATTAAGAGAAAATAAAACAAATAAAAATATCGCCGAATATTTCATTTTGTAAATATTTGACAATTTTCCAAAATGTTTTTACTTAATAATTTTGCATTTAGTAAATCTGATCATAAAACAATCAAAGTAGAATACAAAATTGGACGTTTGGAGGATACAAATAAAGTGTATGTTGTTATTATGGTAAATGAATGAATACTGAACGCGAACGAGACCAAAAGTGGTTTTTTACACAGGCTTATTTTTCACTCATTTCATTTCATAGAAATATGTAAACCGGTTGGTGAAGACTCATTCCAAGTAGGTTTCATTAGTCATTAGCAAGTGTTGGGTAGAGCATCAAGGTGCGGCGGTTCAAGTATTTGTACATTTATAGGAGGATATCAGACAAAGAAGTATTATTTTGAGAACGTGGAGTCGTAAATGAGTTTACTAAGTAAGCAAAAAGTGGAACGTAGAAAGCTAATGCAATTAGGGTAAAGGAAATGTGTACTGCTATATAACAGTTCAGCTTGTAAGCTAAAGAACTATACTGCTATAAGTTCATGATAGCCGTTCATGTAACCATGTTTACTGTATTGATCAAATCAATAGTGTATGATGCCTTATCTTATAGATATACGGGGTTATCAAGTCACTAACGTTTTTACGCACAAAAATAAAAAAGTTTTTGCAGTATTTGATGTAGTTCGAGAGAAACGAGCAGTGTATACAATTTTTAACATGGTTAGAGTCAATGCTGCATAATATTTCATGGCTCAAAATTAAGAATGTTGGTTGAATAACTTAAGTAATATCATACTTAACCCATCTTCTTGGTAAAGTCAAATTAAATGTATTACACTAGTTTTGAAATAAAGAACAACTTGTTAAATTGTTTGCCAACAAATCATGTCATGTTCATAGTCGATAATTCCTTTATTCTGAAATTTGACAGTTTTCAACTGTTGTGTGACAACAAGTCATTATTTACTTTAAACTCGTTTGAAATTAATTATTTTTCAATACATATTCCCACCATTGTGTAATTTGTTATTTTTTTGACGCATGAATTTATATATATTGACATATAAACATATTCATATACCTAAATATAAGTAAAACAACGCAAGTTCAACAATGAAATCTGGTTAAATACACAATTGACAATAAATAAATAATTTTAGTCAAGAAATAGCATATACATGTACAACTTTGTCATTCTGATACTCGAAATGCAAAATAAGTTAAGAGTAAATAGGTTTAATAACAAAACTACGAATTTTTTCTCCATTTAAAAAAAATATATATTTAAAGTGCATAACATCTACACCTTAAACAATTACTTAAAAAAATTATATTTGGTTGAATTAAAGTTAATGCGGATGGTAATATGATCTTTTTTACCTTGTCCTCATGTTCATTATCAATCTTTCTTCATAGTAAGTTGATATGGCCTTTGTATTCTGGTCAATTTCCGTTTTTCTAAGAGATGTGTGCTTATAGAGTTATTACGTATTTACACATTTAGCACACACGATTTAATGGCATTAATACAGTTTGATGTAGAAATACTGAACAAATATAAACAAAACTATGTGGACTACAGACGGTGTTTACAATATACAATAACTTGTGTAAACGTACACTTTTTTGGACAGTCACAAAATAATAAGTACGATTAAAAATTAAAATGAAGATTCTTGGTCATAAACAACAACACGAGCGTAACTATGTATGTCCAATGATAGCAATGAAAACCATTTTCCAGATGGTCATGGTGAAAGGTGGTGATGTTCGAGCTGATGATGGAGTTGATGGTGTTGGAGATGATACGATTGAGAATGGCGAATGAGTAAATGGGGTGGGAGTTTTACATTCGTTTTGGCGTCTGAGAATATTTGCTACTTTTGTGAAGTCTGCTGCATCTTCTAGACAGACATCAAAGATGGCCAGCTGAGAAAAGTAGCAATACCGGCTTGTACATTGTGTAAAGTTCATCGCTATGTCACAACCTTGAATTAAAAATTAAAATTAAATTACTTGCAAAATTAAATATTGAACATTTTATGAGCTAATTTAAAGTATAAAAAAACGAACGGGATAACTTATTAGGTTTTAAAAAATCTTACGTTTGGCCATGCCTGATGACAATGAGATTAAAAGAAGAACTTGCAAAACTGTCGTCATGATGATGGATGAAGTACGAGTGAATAAATAAAAACCTAAATCACTTAAACAACGAGTGTTCTAGTTTCTTTAAGAGCTTCTTCCCAAATGCGAGGTTTCAAGGATCACTTCTGAAAGGCTTCTGCAAAAATAACTGATGGGAGACTTATATGCATGCAAGATTTCATGTTGCATTGAGTTAAACTTTATATCATCACCATTTTTCCTGGTTTAAATGTCTGTCCACCAAAGCTGTATAATTCTGATGGATCGGTAAACTTTGAAAAAATTGATTAGATATGCACTAAACGTATATTGTATAAAATGAGTAAAGTTTTCATTAGACATAATTATAATTCAACGAGAAGAGTGTAAATTCTGATAAGTAAGTGCAAATTCAGCGAGTGATAAGATGTGTATGTACGTATGTATATGTATGTATATGTGCGCATGTGTATGTATATAAATGTATGGGTACTCATAATACACGTTCATGGAATCAACTGTTGATCCTGTATGAGAATCGAGAATTTAAATAAAATGCCATTTAAATGTATGTGACTTTGTGACCCCCATATATCTCGGGTCATAGCGGGTCCTGGGTTCGTAAAACCAATTCATCCAATCCATCCATACACAGACAGGGTCATGATCTCATTAACTACCATGCTACGAATTTGTAGTAAATAACCCTTAATAATACGTTATTTTAAAAAGTAATGAATGATAGTTTTTTTCTAAAAGTTTGATTCTGACACTTGTTACTACAAGTCTACCTGTTTTGTGGATACTCAACTACAAAACTTTAATGTCATGTTGCTCACCTGCCCTGTTGAAGCAGGAAACCATAAGTCGTAATGCAATTACAACAATCCTGGAATTTATGAAATCTATGAAATGTCTATGTGCAGACCTACTCCAGAGCAAATTCTCTAATAAAAAGGAAAGGTGATATTTAATTTTTTGAAGAGGCGTGATAAAATAGTTTGTCAAATCGTTTTAATAGCTTTAGGGATTGGAGACGGATTTGTATTTCCTCTACTCATTCCGCACCAGCAGCATTCTATTCTCATGTTCAAAAAAGTCAAACGGAAGGAAAGTATTGCTTTCGTTTGGCCATTATGCGAAAAACTACAGAATAAATTGAGTTCTATTACAAAGTATTCAACGTCGTCATAACAAATATATTCATTTTTCCACGTGGCACTCTGCTTGCCTTTGAACAGGAAATATGTTTAGAAAATAAGACAAACTATTTGTTATACGTGTTGACATTTGAAAAGAAAATGTTAAACATATAAATTGTTTATTTTTATAATCTCGTGTTTCTTTAATACTGTAAATTAAAAGAAGATAAATATATACAACGATTTTAATCAAAAGCATTGATATATGTTCGATAGGAAGTCACAAATTTGAACGTGAAATCTTAGAAAAGCTAATGCTGAAAAATTAACCACATAAAAAAACTCTACTCAACAGTCTCACAAATGTTGGCTCATAAATCATTCGACAAGTTCAGGAAAACATGCAACATCAAAACATTTGGTTTGGTATTTCAAAGTATTCGTTTGGTATATTTGTTATTACCGTTACCGAAGAACCCAAGTTCCACGCGTGCCATTTTTTTATTAATGTACAACACATTGTATGAAAGGTAGTATTGCTGTAACATGTGGATGTTACACATTAGATGTAGCAATATAATAACCTAAATTTGCAAATAGATGTTAAATTTATTTTGGTAACGAACTTTGCTACAATATTTGGTCTATTAACTTATAATCTCTATGCAAGCATCAGTAATCTTTTGCTTTCACGTTGGGAAGGTGTTCCTTATAACCACTCAGAACCTAATTTAACCATGGGATTGTTTCTTCAACTCATTTTTTGGGGTGGAGGAATCGTTTTTGCCAAAACTGCCTTCGGTAAAAGCCTCAGCTTGGGTAATAATTGGAAAAGTAAAAGTTTAACGTGCAAGAATACTATTCGTGTACTTTTGCATGTGATACATGGACAACAGAAATAGGTGAACAGAAATAGGTGAACAGAAATATATCAATCAGAAACAGTTCTTTGTTGCAGTTATGGAGAAAGTAATGACTACTGCTGATGATACGCAGACAATTATTTTATAAGTTTTCTTTGAACTTGGTGTTGGTGCTGAGACTAAAAATGATCAGTGTGGAAAGGAGTGCATTAAATTTCAGTATTGTGATTGACTTTTTTTTTAAGTAAGGGAATAAAGTGTATCTTTAATTAAGCTACGTTATGACTTGTTGTGATGAAGGGAATTTATACCAGTTTTATACAGTGGACAAGAGAGAATGGACAGCCGACTCAAAGTTCGGGAGCTACGCTTTATTTCGTTTAACTATTGTGTTTTTGTTTGTTAATCTGTTTTTCTTTATGTTTATCTTGGGTTGGGGAATCCATAAGTTAGTGACTAATACCTCTGGAGCACGGCTAGAACATTGAAATGGTAATCATTTAGCATCTTTGTTTGCAGAATGGCGTCACATGTTACCCCAGTGTGGTTTCACGTTACGTTTTACGAGATATTATTACGAATGAAAAAAGTCGTGGTTTGTAACACTACCCCATTTGCTACCTTCCGCTAAATGAGTTCACTCCAAAAATGTCACCAAGTTCGAGTAATCCTAATTGCTTTGTTTCTGTATGACAACCTGATTATATAAGTCACATGATTCAAACACGTTTTGAGCCTTTGAATTATTCATCGTATATCTTAGGTTATGTATAAAGGACTATTGGAATACACATGCAAGCAATATTAATGAGTGGTTGTGAAAACATTGTTTAATATAACGGCTATACATGGCTACAAAATGGTTATGTGACGTTTCCACCAAATTTATGACAAAACATTAATTTACTATTCAAAGTAACAAGAAATGCAAATTTTGTACTCTGCGTTCCATTAGTTTTTGCCGATTCCTGGTAAATATTTCATTAAAATATTGTATAATTTCGGTATAAATACATAACAAGATGTTTTTTGTAAAGAGAAGAAATGACGTGTGCTAAAGAATGCAACCGCAACCAGACAATTGCCACATTGATTTCCTTCAAATATTTTAAGTTAATTAAAGCATTTGCTAATCTGGTTGAGCCTAAACGATAATGTAATAATTGTTTTATAAACTTACTTGCAATGAAGCTAATTATTTGTAACACAATTGCCACAGCGATGATCAATGCGTTATTATACATTTTTCGCAAATTGGTGGTACATTTCGTTGAATTGCAAAAAAAAAACAAAGCAAAGTTGTAAAATATAACAACCCAAAAACAGTCCAATATTTGTCATCAAGTTTGCGAGATTGAGTTTGACAGAATGTTTAAGAACTTGCAGCTAAAAATAAATTAGGAATGAATATAACAAAAAGAATTTGCCACTCTGTAACAACAAGTTAATACTTTTCTATTTGTTTTCCATTTTGTAAATACCGTAACAACTATAATAAATTACTGAGAAATTTTTCTCTTTGTTTAGTAAAATATTCTGGTTGTTGATCTCAACTATTTTCTACTTATATCACAAATCATGATAATACTAATCTATAAACTGTTAATATCAATTGTTTCGTACTTTTTTGATTTGTACAAGTTTATCCGGATTTAGTTTAAACCCGAGACTAAACCACATGCTAAATCCTATACATTGCCTACTCAGATAACGTAGAGAGGCCTGAGCTCGGTTTTTTCTTGTAAATGCCTGTGTGACTCAGTGTGTGGCTACCGAAACGCCGCAAAAAACCAAACTAATGCCTAAATAACAATAGAAATCAAACGCTAGGACATAAGAAACAGAGAGTACTAATCCTCAATGTTAAACCATAAGCTTAGCCCCATGATAGTTCCCTTACAAAACCCTTAATACTTTACACTTACAGGTTACATATCATTAACAGGTTGTATTTGATTTACGAATCACCTTCAAATAACCGCTTGCGCCACCGGTTATGTAACAAAATAATATCTATTTTATTTCACTGGTGATATGTAACTACCAACCTTGAACTCTCTTTTATATTGGAGGGGCGCTAATTGTTTTATATTACATAAATATGTGAACAGCTTTTATAAGTTTGGTTTTTTCTGAAACCGACATCTTTTTGTTGCCTCAAACCATGTTAAAACCCTTGGTGAACAATTAGGGAGATTCCATAGTAAACTTATGTGTTAAAGTAAATTCTACCATTTTCTACGCTTTCAAACTATTGAGCACTCATTCATTCATTCGACGTACATAACCAAATTCCCGGAAATCTAATTAACAAACAAGAAACATCGGAGTAATAATAATCGAATGTTTTCCATAAACAAAACTCGTTAAAAGAAAGTAATGCAAGTGAATCTGTACAAGCTCAACAAAAAGTTCCAAAAATGACTCAATCCACAATCAAGGCTGCCTTAACCTACAACCTTGTTGAAGCTGAGCGTATTTATTTGAAGAGGCTGGCCTTTACTTCTTCTTCCAAAGAAAAAATATCCAGAACAAATAAACACGGAGAAATTCACCCTACAAAGCATTGCACATTGATTTATTCATTAATATTCTCCACTTACATCAAATGCTTTCACAACATCCTAACCAAGAAAAATCCTTTAGAAAAAATAATTAATGTATTTACAAATTGCACAAAAATGTTGACCAATCTAGATTTTCAGAAAAAATTCTTAGATTTTCAACAAACAGCAAGCACTAAGACTAAGCATCCAATAATTTTACATTTATTAATATATAAACTGATTGCTTATTAACATGTACGTATTAAACGTTACAATCGAATTTGATGAGTAATGTAAAAAAAACTCATCAAATATTTATTTTCTCGTTATTTGACGAAATTGCCACACGTAAAAAATACACTTTAACACGAATTCGTAAACCACTTTCACATGAAACAAACTTGCATTTCGTAATCCTGTGTAAATAGAAAAGTTTCATCTTGATAATAGCTAGTAGTGCAAAACATAGTTTATATTTTTATATGCCCTTCTGGATTTCCATATAATTTCTCCAAAAAGATCAAAGAGTGAAATTATGATTAACTCTTTGTCTATACTCGTCAACTTGATTAATCCTTTTTATCCTTTTTATTTCCCAATACACTTGTGTAACCACAATACCAAATTACGTCAGTAGTCTTTAGCACGACACCTATTTATTACACTAGCCCACGTTAAAAAAATCATATAAATACCACAGCAAATAGCAGAGTCGATGTCAGTCTTGAAGTCTTAATCTTTCAGCTATCAACTTACCTTACTTCTCCAAAACCTCAACAATTCGGTGTAATATTTTTTGCTAAAGAGAAAACCAAATCTGATTATTATCATGAGGAATATTGTGCTTTTCGCTGTGCTGGTGGTCGCCAGTGTCATTGCGGTGAGCAATGCTCAAGACAGAAGAGAAACCATAGTTGGAGGTTCAAAAGGGCAGAGAAAGCAGTCTGGAAATGGGAGCTATTTTGGGAAAAGAAGTGGTTCTGGTGAGTACTATACTTTTTATATTAAACAGCACAATTATTTTCAGTAAAACTAACATGTGATTGGTTTTGGTGTACTGTAGGTGAAAATGAGAATCCTTATCAACCGACTGATAGCTACACAAGGTTTTGTGACATGGCGTGGAATACTTGCTCTACCCAATATGTGCGTGAAAACTGCGGCTGAAACAGCGGCAATTGTTTAATAATTTGTCATTTTACGAGAGCTGGAATAGTTAAATATTCGGAAAACATGTCGATTTTCCTTTTGAGACAAAAATTGTAAGGAAATAGAAAGTAAATTTAGTGTGTTCAGGTAATAGTTTTCTTATTACATATTACTCTAGACTCTTGCTAATGTGTACTGGTTAGTCATAGTAACAAACTTAGTAATATTTTACTGTAATATTCAGATTACGTTTTTTTATTTAAAAGATACCATGTATAAATAGTATAGAGTATATATATGGGCGGTACCATTTAAATTCTCTGTTGTTTAAAATGTAACCCATAAAACCCATGTGTGTTGGGTTTTATGAGTTTTTCCCGGCTATTATCGCACTCTGGTAGTGTTAAACTTTTGTTCTGTTTCAAAAATTATTTTATGTTCGAAAAAAGTATATTTTACAATAAGATTAACAACTAAGAAGACATACATACTGTATCTAATATGGTATATATGTATATATACAGATTTTTTGCATATGTGTACCAAATTGTTATAATTGTTTCAATGCTATTATAATTGACCATTGTATTATAATCTTTCTTTTTTCTTATTAATTTAAACTATGAACTCACATTTGTAAATTCATGAATGATTGAAGTTTGCCAATAAAACCAATATATATAGAAACCAATTTAATAAACTGGTTGAATATTAGATATATTGTATAATATTTAAATAAAGTCTAAATAAATAACACGATAGAGAAATCATCCAAAATATGTCTACCCATTTATTTATCTGTGGTCAATTTTTGAGCTACGTTTATGTTGAAAATTTCTGTAAATAATTTCTCATGTCATTATGTGTTTCAAAAGTATGTACTATAATCATCTTCTTATCCAAGACCACAGACCACGCGTTACATAAGTCACACGCATCCTTCTACTACATTGCTTTGAGACTTGAAATAGTTTTAATTGGAAAAGTTGCAAAAAATATAGTGGTATAGAATCCAAGTAAAGTTACCCAATAATTTATTCCCCACATCAAACAAGCAATCAGTATCAATTTATTATACACGTAAGGCATATTTTATGACTGTTGCAATTCGTCGTAAACCAGAACCATGATCGCAATTACCACACCACTAACATTTATTTGATTATTTTGCTGCGTTCCTAATTTGTATGATAATTTAACATAAAATGATCGGATTGGAAACATTGATGGTCATTCCGTAAAATGTATTCTTGAGCCGACGTCCAGTATTCTACAAACATAAAAATATAGAAATAGCTCAAATTGCTGAAGATTTATCATATGATTGATTATACATGTAGTTTCCACACATATCCAACCACAACAAAGTTTTTTATCACAAACGAAGTTAAATCTGCTGTTGTTATTCAATCAGAAGTATTTCTATAATAACCAGTGTATTAACAAAGGGTGTGAGCATATCGTGTAAAAAGCAGCCAGTTATAAATTGTTCTCCCCTAGATGTCTATTTCAATTAAATGTTAGAGCACATATGAACACCTATGCATTTTGTTTATGTATAGGTCAGATGATCACAAGGTTGAGGGATCGATATGAAGCATTTTGCGATATGTGTCAGCATGTGAAAATGTGTGATTTTGGGTACATACATAAATTTGGCATCTTTAGGAAAAAGGAAAACAATGGTGAATTGTTTTATTTTTTTAGAACTGTTTACTTCATACTGTATATTTGAAGACTCGTTGGCACGGAATATTTGTACATTTTAAAAGTCGTTTGTTTTGTTTACCCTGCACACCTGACGCCAATGTTGATAGTCTCGCCTGAAGTTTTGCGGTATCAACTTCATTGGGTAAATGCTCCAAACAGATGGGACACTTATTTCGCCAACAATTACAGTAAAACCGTGAAACCGCGGCATATGCACACAGTAACGAATGGTCCATTAGTTAATATTTTCTTGAATTAAAATATTGGCGAAATGTGAATATGGGGTTGAAATTTTTGAAACTCGCTTGAAGAAATTTTGGGTTAAGAAGCAGATGTTTTCTTCTTTGTTTTTCGTACCATCTAAAACTACAGGTGTTGACATACTACACACATACGTATGAAGTAAAAGAATAGCACGACATTGTAGTTTTGGAGAAAGTTATTTCAGCAAAATCCATTATGGAATCCATTACATATTTTTGTGCTGGAGTACATTACATATTTTTGTGCTGGAGTACATTTTTTATTGCATAAGCTCTCATGCAAAATCAATTACGATTTCCCATGATATATGTGTGCTGTAATGGTCACCAAAATTATAATTCAGATTTTTTTTGAATAAACACAGCCTATTTAAGTTTACATCTCTTAAGTGTTTGTTATTGCATGTATGTATTTATGCGTTTTAAATAATATTTTTGGGGGAATCCTTTTGTACCAAAAACTAACATGTTAGTACGAAATAATCGAGTTGCTTATATTTGTGCACAAAAAAACCTAAAAATTATGTGTAATATGTTACTCTTGTATAGTAATTTTAATTTGTTTCATTTGCATAAGATATGAAGGATGAGCTATGGACAATTTATTAAATTTAGATATCACATGACTTACCCGTGAAAATTGAACTAACTGGATCGTAAGTAATTTTTTAAATCCATTTTACGTTCAATACGTTATCAAATCATGTGTAAAGATAGTTATGTATGCTATCAAATGAATATGTATGAATATTTTGTCTATACAAAACGGTAAAGTGGTTTGGTTTTAGCTTTAATGAAAAAACAACAACAGATTTTCGATGGAAATTTTTGGTTATGATAAAATTCTGTTTCTTGCTTTTCTAACAATAATAAGGCATTAGTAAAATGAAATGTTTAATGAAATGTTTCCAAGTTGACTAAAATAAAGCATCAAAAAAGCAAGTCAAAATGATCTGACAAGAATTTATTTATTTTATACTCATTTTTGAAATTATTTATTTCCCAAAATATGTTTGAAGTGTGTATTTAATTAACAACTAGACATATAAATACATAAGAATGGATTAATTATATAGACAAAAACCAATTACCTTAAAATACAATAAAAAAACGTACGGTAAACAATGCCCTCTGTTCAGATGTAATTTATTGCTATCTACTAATTAAAACTATTAGTTTTAGCCAACAAATTTTCTGCACACAATTGCATCATTTTGAAGAAACTCTAACACAACGTAAACCATCTTGCATTAAAATATTACTTTATTGAATGGAAGAGAATGCAGCTTGGTAATCCGATCTGATCTTCATGTCGTCTTCAGGATCATTATCAACATTTCTTTACAGTAACTTGATATGGCTTTCGTATTCTGATCAAGATAAGTGTTTTCAGAGTCCTGTTCGACTGTGGAGCTTTGGCATTATTGCCATTAATATAAAGTATGTATAATATATACGCATTTATACATACATACATGATTTAATAATATTGCCACAGTTAATTGCATTGATGCATAATAATTAAAATAAAGACACACGCTGTTAGAGCGATCATAACGACGTAGCTGAAACAATGCGACTTATAACGACGCTAGTTATGGTCATTGTTGTTGCTAATGAAAAGAGCTTTCGAATGATATGTCACATGACATGTGTTTGACATTGCGACCTTTGACCCCGATTTCTGACCTATCAAGGTCATCGTGACCTCAAGTGATACATGATTCGTGATCTACTCGACCAGAGGTTTCGATTGCGCTATTCAAATGTACACTATGTACAAGTTGAAAACTTTCGACTTTGACCTTGGGGTTTGACCTATGGGGCTAAAAATTAATAGGGTTCTTGCCCTTGATCATAGTGACCCACATGCTAAATTTGAACGAAATCGTGAGTTATCGTGCCGACGGACAGACGGACAAACACGATAAAGTCAATACTAGCTTAGCTTCGCTTTCAGCTACGTAATAAAACTGGCTGACTCATTTGTCATAATTTATGCACGAGTAGAATTTTAATTTTTTTTGGACAGTCATAAAATCACATTTACTAATGATAAGTTAGTTATTTGTTTACTTTACCGATATTTTAAAATGTGGTTTCTTCGTCACGAACGGCAACACGAGCGTAACGATTTTCTCTAACTGCAATTTTCTTCTTCCAAAAATAAAAAGCTGCTACAATGACGATGACTAGGATACCAATTTTCACGATGGCGATGGTGAAAGCTGACGATTTAGAAGATACTGAGGATGATGTTAGTGGAGGAGCTGATAGTGGCGGAGCTGATGGTAACTGTGTTGATAGTAACGAGAATGGAGAGTCCGTGACAAAAGTGGGAGCTTCACATTCGCTTGGGTTTGTGAGAATGTCTGCTACTTTTGTAAAATCGGATGCATCCGCGAGACAGACATCAAGGTCGTCCAGCTCAGCAAAGTAGCAAAATTGGGAGGTACATTGTGTGCAGTTCATCCCAATTTCACAACCATAATTTAGAAAAAAAAATCAAAATATTTTAATAAATTTTAATGATGAATAATTTATGAGATTACGTAAAATAAAATTAAAATGGAATAATTTCTTAAGTTTCAAAAAAATCTCTTACGTTCGGCCATGCCTGGTGATGATAATATGATTAAAATCACAAGTCGAAAGAATGTCGTCATGATGATTGCGGAAGTAGGAACAAAAAAATGAATTAATATTTTTTTTAAATTAGACGAAGCTAGCGTTTAAAAAAATATAAACTATTTTGTAGACTTAAAGATTGACTGTTGGATTTACTATGAGAGCTTCTCGTCAATAGCAGGTTTCAAAAGGATCACTTCTAAAGTGCTTCTGCAAAAAAATACTACCAAAAGATTTATATACATCCCAGATTTTCTCGTGGATGGATTTACACTTTATAACTTCACTAGCTCTTCTTGTGTCAATGTCTGTCTTCTCTGTCAAAGCTTAAGAATTCTGATGCATATTTGAAGCTTGAGCAAAATGGATATCTACTAATATATAGTGCAGTCATAGCAAAACACGCAGTTCAGGACAAATATGGGTTTTAACCAGAGTGGGATATTACCCGGGAAAACACATAACACCCAACCCACATGGGTAAAATGGGTTTAATGGACAAAATGGGTATAATATGTTAAATTTAAAAAAAACCGGAGAATTTAAATGGTACCGCCAATATATATACTCTTATGCTATATACATAAGGTATGCATTAAGTAAAAAACCCATTGTACCCATTTCATAAAGGGTGGGCTGGGTACAATAAAACCCATGGGTTCTTTAAAGCACAGAATAAACCCAGGGCCTACTATGTTTTCAACGCACTATTCATGGGTATGCCCAGCACAGACGGAAAACACACGGCTATAAAACAATATAGTCATAGTTTTATATAAAATAATATCATGTATCAAATAATCTTAATAACAAGTATATTTACACTGCGACAAATATTTTTTCTATTAATTTCTTTATGACACTTTTTTATTTCAAGTCTACTTTTTTTGAAAATACCTTTAATGTCATGTTGCTCACCTGCTCATTCGAAGCCGGAAACAACAAGTCATAATGCAATTACTATAATCCTAGAATTTAAGGGCAGCTATGGGTGATGCATACTGACGTATTGGAGATCAAACTGACACTTAAGCAAAATCTCTAATAAAAAAGAAGGTGGTATTCGAAATAATTTTTTTTGAAGAGGCGTAATAAAATAGTTTCGTAGTTAAATCATTTTAATAGCTTTAGTGAACAAAGGCGACTTTGCACTTCCCCTACTCATACCCGTACCAACAGCACTATGTTCACATTTAAAAACAAGTCGAGCGGATGGAAGGTATCGTTTTCACTTTGACTTCATAGTGAAAAGTTACATAACGGATTAACACTACTTTCAAGGTAAAAAAATAAGCGTCTTAATTGTATTACGTGGGTATAAAATATTGAAATGAGCACACACATTTTTTAAAGCAGCACGCTGCAGTAATCAAAAATTCGAAGAACAAAATGAAGGAGAAAGGAAAATAATAAATAATATAATTCTGTTTTGCACGTGGTATGCTTCATGCACTTGAACATGAAACGTGTTTAGAAAATTAAGCAAAACCTTGTCCTATAGGTGGTGATACTTGAAACTATATTTGAACAATTTAATATACTCATATTTTTTTAAACTTTTTTTTCCTGTTATGCTGCAAGAAAAATTCAACTAGTGTCCTGAAACTGGATATTTTGTAGACTTTTGAAGTATTTCAATGATATAAACTGTTAGTTCCGTCACCAAAACGTTTTCTTCAACATGTCAATCAATTCGATTATGTATACTTAAATATTATTACCGTTACCAAAGTACTTGTACAGCTTGTGAAGATACTGCGTAACGACATAAGGAAATTATACCATGCCAGTAATTAGCAAGGCAAAAAATAGCTTGGGTAACCAACTTGAAGAATGTGAACTCATAACAAAGTAGTAAACAAGTGGAACAAAGTCCAATGAGTATAACGATTTTTTTTACTGCCACTTGTCATTTATAAAAAAACATATATATTACTATCGCATGAATGGATATTTGACTTAATTTGAACCCAAGCACTCCACGCGTGTCTTTTTTATTAATGGGAAACATATTGCATCAACGATTAAATTGCTGTAACATGTAAATGTTATACAGTATATGTTCCAATATAAAACAACCTAGAAAATTAGCATATATATCTTCCATTTCTGTTACAAAATTTTCGTACACTATTTGGTCTATCCACTTGGGATCTGGATAGAAGAATCAGTAAGCATTTGCTTTCACATTGGAAAGGTGTTTCTTATAGTAACTTAGCTCTGACCTTAAAGATGGGATTGTTTTGTCTACTGGTTTTCTTGGGTGGAGGTCTCTGTTTTGCCGTGGTTGCCTTTGGTAAAAGCATCAGCTCAGGTGGTCATGGGACGAGTAAAGGTTTCAGCTGCAAGAATACTATTCGTGTATTTTTTGCAAGTGACACATGGACAACCCAAATAGGGGGAATAGATACCCCACGCTATATCAATCAGGACCAGTTTTTTGTTGCAAATATGGGGCAAATAGTGACTACTGCTGATGGTACGTAAAGAAATATTCGAATAATGTTTTTTAAAGTATATTTGGTGCTGATACTTATTATATAAATAAATCAAAAGAAGTACTTAAATTTTCGCTATTTTTGATTGAATTGTTTAGGAAAGGGAATAAGCTGTACATTTGATGAATTGAGCTACGTGCTGGCTTGTTGTGGTGAAGAGAATTTATTCATGTTGTATTCAGTGGACAAGAGGAAATTGACAGCGGATTCGAAATTGTGGTCCTCCGGTATATTTCGTGTTAATGTTGTGTTTTTGTTTGTTAATCTCTTTTTCTTTATGTTACTCCTGGGTTGGGGAATTCACAAATTAGCAAACAATGCTATTTCTTGGTCAGAGTGAGGACAGTGAATTGTACTAAAAATGGGATGTCTAAAGAGTTTATCAAATTTCATTCATAAGTTCATAAATTCATAAGTAAAATTTATAAGTTTTAAATAGTTTTCTAACAGCAATGTGGTTTTGTGTTAATACTTGTACCTATTATTAAGTGATACTGTATAATGAGCATGTTTAATGTTACAAGATTTTGTTACGTTTAAGAGTAAAAATTATAATGTGTATAAAACAAACATCTAGTCACATGAGTGGATTATTCCGAGAGAAATTTAATAGTGGTTTGTAACATTGCCCGATTTTCTATTCCCCGTTAATTGAGTGTACCGCCAAATATGTCACTCAGTTCGTGTTATCATAATACTTTGTACCCCAATCTGTTTATATAAGACAAATGGATCGCTGGACATCCTAGATTTTATATAAAATACTATTGGGACGTACATTCAAGCACTATTTATAATCAGTTGTGAAAACATTGCTTCTATTAAGTTATGTCATAAAATGGCTATAGATGGCTATGGATCTGTTATGTGATGGTTCCATCAAATTTATGACAAAACATTAATTAATTATTCAAATTAACCACAAATGAAAATATTGTACTCTACTTTGTAAATTATTTTCTGGTTCACTAGATACTCCATCAAACTTTTACATAATTGGGTGTAAATTCATATAATGGGTTTGATTTTGAAAATTGTCAATTATAAATCTGATTTTGCGATGATATAAAATTAAATATAACGACCCAAAAACAATCAAAACTTTGAAAGTATTTGTGCCTAAAAAATAAAATTGGGTTGTTTAAAAATTGATGTAAAAATATAAATAAAATAAATTGGCAATGTCTACCTAAAAGTTCATACTTTTGAAACATTGTTTTCCATTTTGTGAATAACGTTAAAATTACAATAAATTACTAAGGAATTTTTCTCCTTTTTCAATGAAAGATTATGGTTGTTGATCTCACATATTTCCTACTTATATCACACATCATAAAAATACTAATCTATGATTTGTTTTGAACTTTCTGGATTTGCACAAATTTGTACAAACCCATGCTTTTACCCGTACTAAAATTATTAAACATCATGCTAAGCCCAATACTAAACCACATGCTAAATCCCATCTTAAACCTCCAGCTAAATCACATATTAAACTCCATGCCAAACGTTTATAGAGCCCATATAAACCCAATGATAGTTCCCATACAAACCTCATGTAAGTTCTCATACAAAACCCCATTATAGTTCAAACACAAAACTGCATACCTTACTTTACATTTACAGGTTACATATCGTTAACAGTTCGTATAAGCTTAACGAACCATTTTTAATTAACCACTTGCGCCATTGGTTATGTAACCAAATAATGTTTCCTATTATATATCACCGATCACGTGTAACTACCAACCTTGAACCCATTTTATATTACGGAGGCATTATTTACGGTGTATGGGTACATGTGAACAGATTTTATTAATTAGCTTTTATAACTTTGGTTTTTCTCTGAAGCCAACATTTTTTGATTGACTCGAAAAATATATCAAAGCCTTACCGAACATAAAGTAGATTTTACAGTAAACTTATGCGTAGTAGTAAAATGTTCATTTTCTAAGCTTTCTCACTATTCAGTACTTATTCAACTAAGTATGGATACAAATTCGCGGAAATCTAATTAAAAAACAAGAAACATCGTAATAGTATTTAATAATGATGTTAAATTTAGATAATGTTTGAATAACAAAAACTTACGTTAACGAAAAGGTAGTTCAACTGAATCTGTACAAGCTCAACTAAAATACATAAGTTCCAAGAACTACTCTATCCAAACAATCCAGGCTACTAAATAATTGGTTTGCATAAGCATGCCAAAATGAATAATGCAACATCCTACCAAATACGCACAAGCTACTTGCCTTCAAGTCGTTGAAGAAAAAAAAACCTTCTTGGTCCACACAAAGCTTGCCACTGAGCGTTTTTACAATATTTCGTTGAGCTTGTAATGAAATATACGTGCATTTTGTAACCCTATATTTAATTAGAAAATATCCGTCATGACATGATATTAGGTGGAAGAGCCCATCATAACGCATTTTGTGTATAGTTGTCGGGTACAAATAACAGAAATCATCATTCTATAATCCGATTCCATAGAAATCGAAATATAATTTACTCCGAAGATCAAAAAGGGAAAATATGAATAATTACTTAATTTCTCGTATTCCTTTTCATTTCCCAATACACTTGTGTAACGACACACCACGCCACTAGTGTTCACAATCTTTCAGCTGTCCACTAATTTTCCTTTTCCAAAATCTCAATAAGTTGATGTAATATTTCGCCAGAAAAAAACGAAATCTGATTATTTTCATGAAGTATTTTATGATTCTCGCTTTGCCGGTGGTCGTCTGTGTGATTGCGTTGAGCAATGCTCAAGAGAGAAGAGCAGCTATAGTTGGAGGTGCAAAAGGACAGAGAAAGCAATCCAGGAATGGCAGCTATTTTGGGCAAAGAGGTGGATCTGGTGAGTACTCCCTTTTGTGTGAAACAGCACAATAAATGCAAGGCAATATAAATCGTACCAAACGTATTCTTAAAACACCACAATGCAGTAATCCACACTTCGAAGAATAAAATGAAAGAGAAAAGAAAATAACAACTTATATACATCCCATTTGCACGTCGTTGAACATGAAACGTGTTTAGAAAATTAGACCAATTCTTGCCCTATAAGTCGTTATACTTTATAGTGTATTTAAACAATTTAAATTAATCATTACCTTTTTAAATGTCTTGGGGCATAGAATTTCTACTAGTTTAATTATACTGGTTATTTTGTAGACTTTTGATTTATTTTAATATTAAAAACTAATGGTTCCACCACCAAAACATTTAGTTTAGCATAGCAAGCAGTTTTATTTCGGATACTTGTTACTATTGTTACTAAAGTACTTGTACAGCTTGTTAAGATACTGCTTAACGACCCGACGTAACGGAATAATGCCATGCCAGTAATGCCATGAGTCACACAAATTGCTTGGGTACATAAATTAAAGCCTGTGAGCTCATAACAAAGTAGTAAACAAGTGGAACAAAGTCAAATGAGTATAACGGGAAAAAATTGCGGCGACTTGTTATTTATAAAAAATACACAATTATTACTACCGCATGAATGGATATTTCACTTAATTTGAACCCAAGCTCTCCACGTGTGTCGTTTTTGTTAATATGAAAAACATTGCATTAACGATTAAATTGCTGTAACATGTAAATGCAATACATATATTATATGCGCCAGTATAGTATATAACCTACATATAAAATTTGCATATAAATTTTCCATTTATTTATGTAACAAATTTTGCTACACTATTTTGTCTATTAACTTGAGTTCTGGTTAGAAGCATCAGTAAGCTTTTGCATTCCTGTTGGAAAGGTATTTCTTATAATCACTCAGCTCTGATCTTAAAGATGGGATTGTTTCTTCTTCTTATTTTCTGGGCTGGAGGTCTCTGTTTTGCCATGGTTGTCTTTGGTAAAAGCATCAACTCAGCTAGTCAATCGAAAGGTAAAAGTTTGGCATGCAAGAATACAATTCGTGTATTTTTTACAAGTGACACATGGACAACAAAAATAAGTGGAAAGGATCCCCCACGCTATAAGTATTAATCAGGACCAGTTTTTTGTTGCAGTTATGGGGAAAATAGTGACTTCTGCTGATGGTAAGTACACAATTATTCTAGAAGTTTTTTTCTTCGAAACTAGTGCAAAAGCTTTGAGTTTTATGTTTGACTTGTTTAGGAAAGGGAATAAGGTGTAACTTTGATGTATTGAGCTATGTGCTGACTTGTTGTGACGAAAATAAGTTATACCAGTTCTATCCAGTGGACAAGAGGGAGTGGAAAACCGATTCAAAGTTGGGGTTATTCCGCATAAATATTGGGTTTTTGTTTGTGAATCTCTTTTTCTTTATGTTAATCTTGGGTTGGGGAATTTACAAATTGGCGAGTATTACCTCTACTGTGCAGGCATAAGCTCGTGTTATCCTAATTGCTTTGATTTTTTAGTACATCTGATTATTGAAGTGACATGACGCGTGAAACGTTTTCACGTTGAATGGCTCATTTTACTTGTACGTTCTAGATTTTGTATAAAGTACTATTGGAAGGCACATGCGAGCAATATTTATTAGCAAGCGTGAAAGAATTGTGTTATGTGACGGCTATTCATGGCTACAAAATTTGTTACGCAATGTTTCCGCAAAGTAGATTACAACTTATTAATTAACTATTCAAACTAACAAATAATGCAAATTTTGTACTCTGCGATCCATTATTTTTGTCACTTTCTGGTTCACTAAATATTCCATCAATTTTTGCATAATTTTGTATACATATATAACAAAATATGTTTGGCTAGGATGATAATTGACGTGTGCGAAAAATGTTACCATAACCAGACAATGGCCATATTGATTTCTTTAAAATATTTTGTGCTAACTAAACCATGTGGTATTCTAGTTGGGCATAAAGAATAATGTAATTGTCAGTTTTTACTAACTTACAATGCAGCTAATTATTTGTAACACACAAAAACACAAAAATTTGTCAACAAATTTGCGAGATTTTATTTCGACTGAATATGTAAGCAATCAAGCAAGCAAGAATATGAAAAATCAGGTTGAATGAGTATTGATGTGAAAATAAATTGAAAAGAAATTGTCACTTTGTACCAAGTTAATTCTTTTGAAATTGCTTCCCATTCTGTGAATAACGTAACAACTCCAATAAATAATTACGGAGGATTTTTCCTCCTTGTTTAATAAATGATTCTGGTTGTTGATCTCAAATTTGTCCTACTTATGTCACAAATCATTGTAATACTAATCTATAATTTGTTAATAATTTTTTTTTTGGATTTTTACAAATTTTCATGAAGCCCAATTACAAACCCCCTACTAATCTCAAATACTAAGCCCCATGATAGTTCCCATACAAAACCACATACATTACATTTACATGTCGTTAACCCGTTGCATTGAATTAACGGACCATTTCCAATGAACCGCTCGCCGGTTAAATATCAGGATAATATATCCTACCATATTTCACTTATTATGTGTAACTACCAACCTTGAACCCACTTTGGATAAGAGGGGCGCTCATTGCTTTCTATTTGCTACTTTGAACATATTTTACTTATTAGCTGTTATAAGCTCGGTTTTTTATAAAGCCGACATTTTTGATTGCCTCCAAATATGGTGAAAACCGTACTGAATAATTATGAAGATTCCATAGTAAACTTATGCGTAAGAGTAAATTCAACCGTTTTCTACGCTTTAAAACCATTTTGCACGCATTCAACCGACATATATAAAAGAATTCACGGAAATCCAATTAAAAACAAGAAACATCGTAGTATTAATAAGTTAATGTTTTGGATACCAAAAATCGTTACAGAAAAAGTAACCCAAGAGAATCTGTATAAGCTCGACAAAAACCATAAGTCCCAAATAAGACTCAATCCCCAATCCAGGCTGAAAAAGTAATTGGTTTGCATAAGCATTCCAAAATAATTAATGCAACAAACATACCGATATAAAACTCCATTTGCCTTGCCGAGCCGTTGAAGAAAAACCAAACCTTCTTGGTCCACATCCAGCCAGCAACTGAGCGTATTTATTTGGTGAGTTTGGCTTTTACTTCTTCTACTAATGATACAATTTCCAATGCTATAGTTTCCGAAATTACATGCTCACATAAAAAGCACAAGATCAAATTACGGTATTTTCTTATGCTGGATTACCAAAATATTCCTTTGATATGCGATGTAATATTTTAATGATAGGACTAAGAAAGCTTCCAAGAATTTCCCATTTATAAATAGATAAACTTATTGGTTAAAAAACCCGCTGTGATAGCGATCATTACAACGGAGCTGAAACGATGCGATAGATGATTATGATTAACACTGTTGTTGTCACTGAAAAATGCTTTGGATGTCACATGACATGTTTGTGACATTACCAAATTTGACCGAGATTTCTGACCTAACAAGGTTACTGTGACACCATGTATCACATGATTCCTGATCTACTCAACCAGATCTTGAGATTGCGTTATTCAAATGTACACTATATACAAGTTGAAAACTTTAGAATTTGACCTTGGACCTTGCGGTTTGACCTAGGGGGACAAAAATCAATACGGTTCTTGCCCTTGACTACAAATTTGAGCCAAATCAGTTAACGCGTTTTGGAGTTATCATGCTAACGGACAGACAGACAAACACGATAAAGTCAATACTCCGCTGAGCTTCGCTTTCAGCTCCGCAATGACCTTTGGGTATTAAAGCTTACAACAGAGTTCGATGAGTACTGTAAGAAAGGTTCATCAACCAATTATTTTCCCGTCGTCTTATCAAACTACACATATCTATCTACACGAATTTGTTGAGCTTGTAAACACATTCGCATGAAACACACGTGCATTTCGTAACCCTGTTTAAGTGGGAAAATTCCATCATAATATTAGCTGATGCAATATTAGTGTAGTAGTAGTATAATCTATTTTTATATAATTGTAGGATACAAACTGCAAAATGCACCCTTCTAGATTTCCATATAATTGACCCCAAAAGGTCAAAGAGTGAAATCCTAATTACCTTTTTGTTGATGTTCTTCAACTTAATTTATCTAACCTTTTTATTTCCCAATACACTTTTGTAACGACAACATCAAATTACGTCAGTGGTCTATTTATTAGACTAGCCCACATTTTTGAAAACACATAAATAGCACAAAAAATACAAGGCTTATTGTCAGTCTCAAACTTTCATTCTTTCAGCTATCAACTTATCAACTTCTCCAGTACTTTAATACTTTGGTATAATATTTTGCTATAAGGTAATCAAATCTGATTATTATCATGAAGTATTTTGGGTTTCTCGCTTTGCTGATGGTCGTCTGTGTCATTGCAG
>JAQFZH010001025.1:0-24938 GCA_034695485.1 Entomobrya nivalis
AACTACTGAACCGAATTTTTTACTTTTTACACCAGAAAATTCAGCTAATTTTTCTTATCATTGCTGATATTTCATATGTTTTTTCACTTTCACAGTTCCACTTTCGTAATTTAAATAATTAATTATTTTTCCAAAAGTGTCTATATAGACACCTACCGAAAATGTCTATATAGACACTTTAGGTGTCTATATAGACACTTGGGCTTAGACTGATAATGCCTACCCACAAACAAAGAATCATCCATTTTTGGAAAATGAACCTTTCTGCTAGTTTTGCCCTTTCAAGACAAACATGTACCAATCAATCAAAAAATTGTCGTATTTGTACTAGTAAGTACATCCATTTACCATATAATTCAATCAAGTTCAGTATTTTTTTAGCAAGGCATTACTGCGAAATATATTATTGTAACGAGCAACATTCAGTCTTTTTAACCAAAAAATGAATGACAAATAGAATTTTAATGACTTATTTCCTCAATTTTTGAATAGCTTATTACATATTGAGTTTAGTTCTTACACATTTTTTAAAAGTTTATAAGTAAGGCAGCATTCTTAGATTACAAGAACGATTCAAAATGGGAAATAATGATCAACTTGCTCAAACAAAACTAATTAACAATCCATTTACGTAAAATATTTTGAAAATTAACCATTGATAAGGATAACCAATTATTGCCAGAAACCATTATCTGCAGCAAGTAAAATCATTTGACAGACAGACAATCAAAATATTTGGAAATTAAACCAAAAACATTGAACAGCTACTTTTAATTTAATAGTTCAACTGCATTTCTTATTGCTTGTAAATTTTGTCCCGGCGTTCGGAATTTTTCAACCTTCTTTGCCGGCCGTTTAATTGGCTGAGAAAGCAATGCATATTCCATGCGTACAATGAAAGTGATGCTTTGCATAAAAATCTGTTTCCATTGGTATCACTAACATAGTTTACTTAAAGGTTTCAGTTAGCATATCTATAAAATAATTTAGAATAAACTTTAGTATATTTTTTAAAAGAACGCTTGACGCTGATAAAAACCACTTATAAAAACATGTATAATTTTACGTAGGCCAATTTGTAATTATTAACACAGAACCAAATCATGTAAAATATACTTTATTTGAAATTTCTTAAAATAAAACCAGTAAATTTGACAGATTGTTTGTAAACCTTCTTGATTACCTCTATTTTGCTTAGGAATAACATCCTTCTCCATTTCTATATTCAAATGTTCGTCGCCACTGGCAAATTTCATACTTTCCCGACGAATTAATATACATTTCTACTATAACGTTTCCATTCATATCCCGCTCAAAAATCGATTTCATGTCGTTTGAAAAATGACTTCGATTAAATTTAACATAGTATTGCGTTTCATTACCAGATTTTAAATTTAACCATTTTTTCATTATTCGGAATAACGTCCTGCGATATCGTTTTGTGGACATTACATAAATAAATGGGTGTAAAGCAGCAGATGATTTTGAGAGAAGAACTGGGATTAGAGTAGTACAAGTTGAAATTGTCAATTCTCCCCGAAAACTGCTCAACAGCATAACAACCGTAATCGGAATTCGAGTTATTGCGAAACCGAATACTACTAGTGTTGCAATCTGTAATACAATTAACAGAATGAATGCATTTCTAGACCCAAATTGTTATTATTTCGCTAAATCTTGCTTAAAAACAAATTTCACTTACAAACATCAGCTGTGAAGCCATTACTTTGCCGTTTCTTCTGCGAAAGTGTGTATTTTGCAGTTGTACAGTTGGTCCAATAACTGTTTTGATGATTTGAAAGTAACAAATTAGTATAATAACCAGTGGAAATAAAACACCAAATATAGCTTCCAGAACCACACGGGATTGGCTCGCTGTAATTTAATATATATTCAAAATATGTAAGCATTATTATCAAACCTGAGTCAATAAACAATTATTTTAAATATTATTAATGCAATAATGTTTGGCTTGGTTTAACCCGTTGCTATGGCATTAATTTAATTTTACCTAAATCTTTTGCAATCCAGTAAACTCCACATTCTAAACCAAATGGCTCTACGTCATATTTTCCAATACCAACAAGTGGGGTTACAGCCCAAAGGAAAGATAATATATTACCCCAGGCAAGCATTTTGTAAGACGTCCAACAAGTTATTCGAAGACCTGTTTGGTCATAAAATGAAATTGGGCGACTGATGACACTATAAGTTAGATTAAATTTATTTTATGACTATTTTCACTTACCCAAAGAAAACGTACATGTTTTTAGACATTGAAATAACGCAATTAATGTTATTGAAATTACACTTGCTCCTCTAAGAGACTCGGTGATAACTGCATAGCGATTGCATTCTGTAAATAAAATTAGCAATATTTTGATTAAATATGAGCTATTTTCATAGTTATTTTGAAAGGTAGTGGAATATTGCATGGTACCAATTTCTCCGAAACGCCACCCAAGTTTAAAGGCTGTCATGATGGGTAATGGATAACTTGCAATTGTAGTGAGGACATCGACAATGGCTAGATGAACAATGAGCAGCTCCACTGGACTCAAGTGTTTGGTTTGAGAGTAGAAGAGGATAAAAATGCAACTGTTGCCCAGAATTGAAAGTGTACCTTGGAAAATGTAAAAAAAATATTCAGTAATAATTACGCTTCGTTAGTTCAGAAAAAATCAATTAATAGGAAATATAACTGAAATACAGCAAATTTTATCGTGATTGATGCAAATTTTAAATATCAAAAAATCCAATCAACTAAACATATTTATGTCGAACTGCATTTTTCAATGCAGCTCTTGCAATATAAATATTTAACTTAATATTTTCAACAGTTTTAGAAAAAAAAATTCATTTTTTTGAGCTTTGAATTAAAATACTTGCGATACTTGAGCGCTTCAAAGCTAAAAATAGACGATTACGGATTCCTAAAAAAATAAACGTTTAATTTTATTATCATTTCGTTCGATTATTTTTTTTATTTTTTATTTTAGAGAATTTGATTTCAAACTGGCGTATTGTAATACTTAAAAGCTTGCTTAATAACTTTGAAAATCATTATCGAATTTTGTACAGCAAGCCATTTAAAAAAATTGTCCAACGATATTTTAATTTACCAAATAGTTTTTTTTTGAGAAATTAGTAAAACATTTATAAAATGAGGCCCATGACATGCTTTCTGATTGCCTTGTTATGCATGTCCTCAACTTACCAAGCAGCAAAAGCCCACTCCCGAACACCCGATCCTCTATTCCGGAAAGTTTAGATTGAAACGTTTTAGCATTTTCTTGGATCTTGCTTCCATCCTCTTCAGCTATTTGATTTCCATTTGTTTCCACTACCTTTCCAGTTTTATTGATTTTACTGTAAAACCGTGGATTATACAACACAACGGGGTTCGTGAATTCTTGGTTCCCTTCATTCTTAAGTTGCAAAATGTTAGTTTCTTGCAAATATGTCGAATCCATTGTTAAATCGAACAATCTACAAAATGTGCCGTCTATTAGCAATACTAAAGGTACCACTAAGATCCTAAACTGAATAACCATGATTGCGAGAATAATTATTTTGGTTACGACGTTCAAACAATGTGTGAAAACCACTGTAAAAATGATTTTAAGAAGCACCTTCAGAAAAAAAAACCTTTTCTTGCAAGCAGACTAAGTGTGAATAAGAGAAATGAAATGTGCTTCTCGGTTTATATAACAAAGCTTATCACGCATACCAAAAGTGAATAAATTGCTTGACGTCATAGTTTGGGTTAGTACTAAATTAATGTGCGCGTTTGTACGTGTAGAAAGTGAAAATCAAGGTGGTTTCGCAATGACCTAGAATGTTTTGAAATGCGAAATTTGGGCTGCTTAAGGATATTATGTATCTTAAAGCAAAGTAATTGAACTTTGGTGTTTTGCGTTTGAGTTTAGTTACGTTATTTGATTCAGGTCTGACGTCACGAATGTTTTTTTTATTTACTGTTAGAAACTAATATTGTTTTGATATGAAAATTATACAAGAAGTTTGTCGACTTTTGTATAGGGACTTATTCGCAGCAAACTCAATGCTTTTGTATTCAAGTATCAGAATTTATCAGTTTGGTACGAGGTACGAGGAACGATGGTTTTATAAAAACGTGACCCAGACATTGGGGTAAAATTTACGCTTTGATCTGAAAGCTACAATGCTACTGTATTACTTAAATTAGAAAACACGTTTAAAGGGTGTCCAACCATGATGCGGAATTTTCCAAATTGCATTTTCCAATAAAAACAACCAAAGTTTCAATATTTTATGGAAAGTTTATTTCAAATCAGCTTCATTTTGGCGTAGTACAAAATTCATGCTTGTTAACACAATCTATTGATTTTCTGAGTTTACTTGCCTATTTATTTTCAAATTGAATTTGAAAGTTTTACATTCACTTCCACCAATTTAAAGTCAAATTTGAAACCTTTTTGTATTGGTTGGGTAACACAAAGTTTAAGACCTCAAAGGGACACTGCGCTTTTATTATGTTAAAAAGCGGACCTCAGCACAAATGCGCATTCGGGATTTTTTTGCTAATTCAGCATCAGGTTTACGGCTAATCAGCATAACTGATCCAATAACTTTGTTTTCCTGTGAATACTCAGTGAATTAAGGTCAAATTTAACGGCTTTCGCCCTTTTGAATGGTTGTTTCAACGCGTTTTTTATCTCCCGATAATACTTGGACATCCCTTAGATTGTAAATACACACAGAAGTTTATATAATGTATTCACTACAATTGTTTTTTGTGTAGGTATACTTTGATGTTACTCTGACACCAGTACCCATCTAGTCGTTTTTCTAAAAAAATAACCCATAATTAAAGCGATCCTAACGACGGAGCTGAAGCAGTGCGGTACAATAACGACGATTATGGTCACTGCTGTTTGCTATATAAAAAGCTTTCCATGCAAGTTTGTAATCAAGCGACACTTGCCAATTGATAGTTCTCTGCTAGATTTGAACAAAATTCCCAAAAAAGCATGATGTATTTTATGTTTGGACATTTGATCTCGATTTGTGACCCCACGACGAGAGCTTTTGATTGCAATGTTTGAATAGAAAACTTTAATCAAGTTGAAACATTTGAAATTTGACCTTACAAATTAAACATTGGGGTGGAAGTTTTATAAGCTTGTTACCACTGTACATTCGACTTGAATTGAGTCGTTCTTGGGTAATCGTGCCGACGGATGGACGGACAAACATGATAAAGTCTGGGCGTCGTTTTCAGCTCCGTTATAAATTAAAACAAAATAGGGTTTAGTGGATGTTTAAGTAATTTAACCCAAAAATGTATAGCTTCACTTGATTAAATATTGCGCGAAAACATAAATTCTACCTATAATTGTGAAAACTGTTTGTCTAATATGAAGGAAAATGAAACTGCTACAATTTCATCTCTTTGCATTTTCTTTGTAAATTTTGTTGCGACATCGTAAAAATATAAATGTTTTTACCCTTACTTCTCAATAATATTAAATACTTCTCAGCCATGTTTGTTCGCTATTTGTTATATGAAATTTTAGCAATTATAAATCACATGTTATTTTAAATAACAAGCAGTGAAGTGATTTAGCAGTTGACTTTGTGTTATCGGATACCACACTGTCATATTATCAAATTATCTATAAGCGTGAATTCAGATGTGCGTATTTAAGTTTTGCACAATAAGATATCTTTTTCTTTTGCAAATCGAAAGGATATTCTATTTGACGTCAGTAATATTCCAGACTTTTCTGCATTATCCTTCATTATCGGGGCTGGATCGATAAGTCGACTACATCTTAGCAAACTATCATATTAAATGAATATATATGCTTAAATTATTTATGCGAAACTATTTTATTGGTCGAATTGATTATTAAAGGGCCATACACAGTGGCCGAATTTTACAATTGGAAAATTTACGTTTGGGTTAATTTGGTTACATAAAGTTATGATACAAATGTAAAATATTTACTATTCGGTACTTTATGTTCAGTTAAGTTAAATGCTTATGTAACTATTGTAGTGCATTTATTCGATTTTGATACTCAATTTAAGTAAAAAATTCAATTTTTTTTTGTTAAAATATATCGTTTATAGTTTTGTTGCGTTTTTGGTATTGGTTTTAACGAAAACTAATTTCAACTATTTTCTACTAAATAAGATTAAAATGTTTGAATAATCTAAACCCAATTTCACCTAAAATGTTGAAACGAACGAGTTAAAATGAATTCATTAGCAAAATTTCGATAATACTTTTTAAGTCGGCACATAAAGTAAATACATATTCGTCATTTACGTCAAAAGTTAGTCTAGAAAACGTGTTTTTTCGTCTATCAACTGGATCCTTTTAGTTGGGACTCGTGCATTCAAATGTTTTTTTCACCAGCGTTAATTTTTAAGTACGTCACGAATATAATCCTAACCGCGTCACGATAAAATTGCGAAATTGCCGTTCTTCACACTCTTGAAAATAAAATTACTTTTGAAAAAATATTATATGATGGATTTTGTATGGTAAATCAATACTGTTTTGTAATCGACCATTTATTCTAATGATAAATATTTGCTACTGGGGACACTTCAAATAGTTCAGAGTTCATTTAACTTTAACCAAATTCACGTTTGTCAATATTTAACGTTCATTATTTTTCATATTTGATGTGTATGCCGTACGAAATTTATAAATTAATAAATTTTGTTACTGAAGCCATAGTTAAAAGTGTGACGACGGTAAAAGTTAGGATCCTGGAAATATGCTAATCATTTTGGTACCGAACACACAATTGTCCGAGAGATAAAATTGTAATGAATTCCCCCCAACGAACAATACGTAGTATGGGAAAATGCCATGATCAAAATTGTGATATTTATTAACGATAAGTTGCTGATTTTTCATTTTTATGCAAACACATAATAATTTACCAAGTTTATATTCGAGTGAGTCATTTCTGGTGATGAGGTTTAAATCAAATTATAAATCTTCAGCTTTCGAAGATTTTCCAACAGTGAACAAATCATTTTTATATGTATTAGGCCTACTTAGATTTATCTGACTAGTTAAAAGTTCTCTGCAAGGGTAAAAAATGCAACACCAATTTTAAATTTCAGACAAAATCGTTCTTTTATTATTTATTTTAGTAATTTTATTTTTGTTTGACAGCAGCAAAGGTTTTTTTTTTCTGTACACCGTATAAATATAACGTAAATCCTTGATTGCCAACAAAATTATTCCGATGTTATACCTAAATATCCAAATCCTGGTATAGGTTCATATTTTGTTTGCTGCAAATCTCATGATCACCTGATTCACCAGCTCAGATGATTTGTAGAAAGAAAACAAATATGAAACTGCACCAGGATTTGGATTCTCGAGTAAAGCATCGTAATAAATTGTTTTTATAAATTGCAACACTAGATTTTAAATTGTACAAAAAGAAATTGTGCAATCTTAAAAAATAAACGTATAGATTTGGTTTTGTGTATTCTAAATAACAATATACCGTAAACGCTTAAGGTAAACATTGTCCGAGAAGGAAATTCTGCAATAATATTTTAATGAAATAATTGGCTTACTTAGCACACTCTCTAAGTTAATAATCCGGAACACGTCTGTGGGATATAGCTGACTTGTAAATTCGTTTTTTGCATAAATGTGTGTTTTGTTGGCGATATTTAAATATAAGTTTGCTTAACGATTGATACAATAAATGCGTACGTATATTCCAACGGTGTTGTCTGTAGTTGTAACTACAGTGTTCCTTGCTGCCCCAATTTAGTCATCCTTTGTAATAGCGCTTTACGACTTAATTTTTGCGTGTCTTTCTCCAAATTCTTAGCTTTTCTCTTCCGAACACTTGAATTCAGCAGTAATTTTAATCGTAACCCAGAAGTAGTCCTTAAAAGATGTCTAAAAGACAAAATTTTAAGTTTTAATAGTGCATTAATTTTCATTAAAATATACATTAGTGTTATCAAACCAAGTTCCTCGTACCAAGTATCTTTAATTATTCCTTGATTAAGATATAATTTAATTACTTTGATCCCTATGGCTTAATAAATTTCTGTTGTTCTTGCAAAACGTTATAGTGAATTACAAGGCGGTTAGTTGTATAGGATTAAGAACGAATTAGATAATATTATTGAATAAAATTACAAATCTGCAAACAGTTAAATTTTTTAGGACGAGACAACTGGTAGAGCTTCGTTGAAACAATATTTTTTTTAAATCAGGCTTTGCAGTGCACTAGATCGAAATGAGGAAGTTTACTAATCGAGCAACGAAACGTTGACTTCGCTCGGTCGCTGTCAAACGGGAACTGATAAAGAAATCTTTCACTTGTCTGCCTTAAATATCGTAGAAAAAAATCAAGCTAGCGTGAACAAAGCTTGCTGTAGCAGAATGCATTGAATAATAAAAAAGTATGCAGCACTATAATTTAAACTTATAATACCCCAAAATTCTAAAAACCTGATCTTGTTGCATTACAAACAAATAAAAATACCGTATTAACTGCCCACGTGTTGTATTTGTTCTTACACAAAATATCTTACAATTGCTTTGGTAATATTTAGGAATCTCAAAATTGACTGTCTGTATGTTTGATAGTTTTTCACAGTGATCCACAAAAAGTTCTTATTTCAATTGGAGCCGTATGAGCTTATTAGTCATGGGTACAGTCGAAAAATTCACTTTGCCCAAAAATATTACAAAACAATCTTTAAAATTGCATTGAAGTTTTTAGAACGAAACTTCCCTTTCTTTTTATTACTATGCTTCATTGCTATTCTTTTGCAGTTTTACTCTAAACTCCCTGGTTTGCAAGAAATTCCAACAAAAATGAATTTGAGTATTTTGTTCTGAGTCACGCTCCTGAATAACCTCAAAACTGAAACACACACACCTCTAAAGCTGACCAAGGTCCTCGCAACGTACTCAAGTATCAGCGATGAAAGTGATTAATGTTATATTTCAGGGAATGAATTAAGAAGTTTTATTTGTAAAATTTTGTTTGCCATATCCAAAGGTCATTTGAAAATAATTCAAAGAAATTGTATGGCAAATATCGAAACAAATTTCACGGATTAAAGTTGAAAACATGCTTGGAAATATGTTTATTTTTAAAATAACAAAGAACACAAGATACCAACTTATTTTTTCTCTGTATATTTTTAAGTTCAAAGAAAATATTTTTAGCTATCAATCTGATCATTTTAGAAAAAAACTCGTTAATGGAAATCTGAATAAAGTAGCGTATAATATTTCTACTCTATTTCGAGCAATGATATAAATATTGTGAAAATCCAACTCTAAGTCATTCTTAACGTGACTAGACATAAAAGACCTATCTGTAAGTGCAAGTAAAACGTTTTTCAACTTAAAAGAAACAAAAGATTTTACTGCTATAATTAAAAACTGTGAATAATATTATTATATTTTCCTATTAAGTATTTGCTGCTTGTTTTAGTAATTTTCCATTAATTTTCCATTTAACGAAATAGTTGCAGTTATTTTCGTCGCTCTAAAAACTATAACTTAAAATATCTTAAAATATTTGTAAATTTAAGAAGGGTAGATTTCAATATTACTAAATAAACCATTTATATTTAAAGCATTTTTTTTCAAAGATTTAACGTTATAAATAGGCCTCCAACAAAACTTGTACCCCAAATGTTGAATAATTTGAGAGATGTCAACGTACCCTCACTTTGATATATTACACGTACTACGTATTAAGCTATAAATAAATTATATTGAGTAATATGAATATATTTTTAGGACGCATTGCACAAAGTGTGTTTACAGTTTTCGTTTTCCATAAATATTAAAAGTGATTAAAAATATAGTGCGAAAGACTTGCATCTTGCATAATCCCTCATTATAAAGAATGTAATTGATTCGTTTCAAAAAAAATCTAATCAAACGCCAAACCTTTTTTTGAACTTGGGTATTAATAATATTTTTTTATGTATGGAGACAAAACGTTTTAAAAATAAATTTTATTCGATAAAGCAATAGTTCCAGTGTCCCACTATATATGACTTCATTCTCATGTCGACTTTGCTACTAAACAGACCTTCAAAATACTGTTCTCATATAAACGAACAACGCAAAATATTTTCAATAATTTTTTTGTAAAATTATTAAACTAAGTTTATTTTAAAGCGAATTTTTTTAATTGATTAAATTTCTTAAAACGAACAAAAGCCTAAACAATGGGCAATTTTACAGACTCATCCGAAAATATATCGGATTCTCATCCTCATTTTTTGGAACATTTATTAGTAGAAAATGACACGGAAAATTTAAACCGTAGTCACGCAAACTATTTCTCTGATTTCGAAGAATCCGTGCTACCCTCCTGGTGGAAACTTTTGGATGTAAAGTATCTTCGTCATTCGAATCAGTGGATAATATTGCTTATTACAGCATACGTGTTCAATCTATTCATTGGAATGATCGGAAACATCATGACCATTTTGGTGGTTTTCCTGCGCCCTCAAATGAGAACGGTGACAAATATATTCATACTGAACTTGGCTGTTGCAGACTTATTCGTCGTTGTGTTCTGTGTTGGAGATACAATCCTATCGTATTTATTTCCATGTAAGTTTTTTTTAAATATTAAATCATTTGACGTTTCCTATAAAATACATCATTTAAAACAAAAAACGTCTAATTTTCAATATATTATTCCAGCTTGGAAGCTTAGCACGTTAACGTGCAATTGTGTAGCATATGCACAGCAAGTTTCGATTTGCGCTTCGGCTTACAGTTTGGCAGCACTTGCACTTGAAAGGTAAACAAGCTATATTTACAGTATTACTTGAAACACACACTAGAATTTTTAAAACGTTCGAATATTAAATACAATTCTGTAAATTGCAGGTGTAAAGCTATATATAAATCATATGGACGTTCAAACGGTTTATCAAAAGGCCAATGTCAATTTACAATTTCTTTTATTTGGATAACTGCTCTAATGTTAAATATTCCTTGGGCTCTAACATTCAACACTACAACCAATCAAGATGACGGCTACTCGTTTTGTGGTGAAAATTGGTCGAATGATTTTGTGGGAAAATTATATTTTTTAATTGTCAAACTCATAATTTGTTTCTGCCTACCTCTACTTCTAATATCAGTTTCAAATCTGGTCGTTTGGTGTCATGTGAATCATCGCAAAATACCCCGTGACTCGGATTCATCAGGATCCATTCGAAGAATGCATCGTAAAGCTAGACGTAGGGTTTTAAAGGTGCTTGGCTTGAGTACGTTCGTATTTATTTTATGCTGGCTGCCACTGAACCTTTTGGCTTTAAGAATTAAATTCGGTAAAAATATAGACGAATCAGAGTACAGCTTATGTGGAATATTGGTACCATTTGCACAATTGCTTGCTACTTGTAGTTGTAGTGTTAATTCGATTTTGTGTGCATTTTTTAACAAAAAGTTTAAAAAAGTCTACAAATCCTTTTTTCTGAGTTGCGGTTTATTTGCACAGAAGAGCGGTTTCAGAGCGAGGTCGAGAAATCGAATGGCTATTGAAGCAATTAGAAACGATTCTGGTCATTCTTCAAGTAGTTCGAGAAGTAATCGAGGCCATGTTAACCAAAGGACAATTACTGAACACCAGGCCTATATAAGATGTAGTACAAGAGTTGTCTATGCGTCAAATGGAGAAAATGCTGGTAAGGTCATTGTGGAATTAAATACGCCTCAGGTAAAAATCAACGAAGGCGTATAAAGCTGTATTTCTGTATTTAAAGCGAGGTTTTCTTGGGTTTGTAAAACATATTCAACAGAAGATTATTTAAATAAAAGCTTAGGCCAAAATCCTATTAGAACTTGTAGTTGAAATGCTTAGTTTGATTTTTAAATGTTTTAAATATTTTACCAAGTATAATAATAGCATAATATATAAGTGTTTGAAAAGTTCAATGTGTGTTTTCCATTTCAACAATATTAATTTCATAGTTATGTAATCTTGTCGTTAGTGTTTTCAACATATTTCTCATGTTTTGTCAATACGTTGCGTTGTAAGTATAAGAATTATATTTGACATTAAATTTCTTTACACTTTTAAGCAAAATATCGTATATACTCCTGATGTAATTTGTGGAAAATGATTAAAATTTCAAAGAAGTCGCAGTTGTCAATTTATCTGTGCACACAATAAAATTATATAAGTAAGAGAAAGCATAGTAAAGAAGAAATAATTTGGACGTAGACCTCTTTTCATGCTTACTTCTGCACAGTAAGAAAGTAAGTAGACCAACTTAAGAGAGCAGCAACAAGTCCATCGCATGACTGACTCGACCCGAACTGAGAAGAGAAAGTGGAAAACAAACAGCGCCAACATGCACGAAATACTTGCAATAGATGATTTGATAGGAAATTTCCACATTTTGATTCCGGACATTCTAAAGATTTGGTTTATTTAGTTTGCATTCCAGCACATGTGGCCAGTTAAAACGATGAGCGTTGATGACAACTTTTTCCGCTTTAATTTACGAAAACAAAATAAAATATATGAATTTTCAAACCAATAGTTGAACTTTGGATAAGAATTAATCTAATTTAAGCCGAATTATGGGAGAAAATCCACCAGCAATTCATATTTGGGCATTGGGAGTAAGATAAATAGCAAAACAATAGCTCACTTCACACCAGCACCGCACTGCAAACTGTATAGAGAGCAGGTGGCGTGAGATGGTTGCTGGTCCATCCAGGCTTTGGTGTCTGCAGCTCTGCGACATCCTCTGCTCTCCCTCGTGGCCTTTTCAGCAAAGCTTGGATGAACTTGCAAATTTCCCACGCCTTCTCCCCTGTATACACTTTGATGTGCAATCTGTAGTACAGTGAGGTATTGCGTTACCCTATTCTCAGTTAGCCAAAGCAAAGCATGTCGACTGTGCACTTGCCACTGGGAATTCGAGGCAGTCTCCTTCTCTTGACTTTCGTGTGGTTAATAGTTAACTAACCAGTTGGTAAATGAAATAAGCAGTTAGTGGTAATTAGATTTAACATGTTTTGTACAAAATCCATGTCAGTTTCCTGTTTGTTATAAATATCAGCAAAGTCCATAATTAAAATGAAACAGTGAAAATATTTATTTATTTTAGCTACCTATTGAATTAAATATATAAGTTTGGTAAATGTAAACAAATTCAAAATTTAATTTGATTGAAGATCACATTTTAGAATCATTTTCGAAAAAATATAGGAGTTTGAATTTTTTTAAACGCTGTAATTCAACTAAATTTCACAAAAGTCCCACTCTTTTTAAATATATTGTACCAATCGGTTGAACTATTAGGAGCACACTTTGCAAAGGGGCCATAGTCCAAAACTCCAAAGTTTTTTTTAAAATATGACCATTGTTTGGAAACATTTTTATGTTTTGATGATACCACTCTAAAATCGTACACTTTTGATCAATTATTACAACTTTAATTATATGTGCGACTCAACAAAATCGGATAGAACTTGAAGAATTTTAAACAACCAAACTATTGCGTCGACTGTGGTTAAAACACACGTTTTGACGTCATAAGACTTTAAAACAACGTAGTTTAATTCTCAGTTCCTTTTTTGCAAAAAAATGGGCGAAATTTTTATCTCGACAACTTTAATATTTAAAGGAACATAACACTTATATGATCATATTACGTAACATATTACCTATTGTATGCTTAGGTTGTGGTGCTATGGTACATTAGCAGTAATTTATATTTAAAATCCTGTGAAATATAATAAACCAAACAAAACGTTAATTGATAAAACGACTACAGTATAAATTCTCATTAAGTCCGCGATGAACATTTTGAACTCGTGAACATGAAGTGAAGTTCATGTGAAACCTTTTTTTTGAAGTCTAGTTGATTACGATTCTCATGGATTTCCAAGTAGCTCTAAAATGACCTTTAGTAAAAAGTTGGGAACTTAGAGTCAAAATGTCTTCATAACTTTCTCAGAAAACCAAATCACGTTGCTTTACACATGAAGTAAATAGGTTACATCTTTCTTATATATTGTATTGCCGCTGTGAACGATGCTTTTCCAATCTCTGTTTTTCAATGTCCACTCCCAAAGACATCTTTTTATGCTGTCAATTAAGTGTAGGTTGGAAAGTCATTACATAATTATATAATTTCAAGACAGCAAATAAAACTTTGAGTGCTCCTTCACAAACACTTTAATTGAAGACTAAAATACACATATAATAGACCTCGCTATCTCATTTTTTCGTACAGATCTATTTGAATGCTTTCATCTACACACAGAGTCTTCATGAGACATGTACAATGAAAATTTAGTTTGACGTTAAACCCAGTAAAAAAAAAATTATTGGTACATACGAAACAGACAATATGTTCTTTATAAACTTGAAGTTCGATAGCAATTCAGGTTTGAAGTCAATCTGTCTTGCTTGCTTGGTCGTTTCGGGAAATAGTCTAAAAGTCTAAATATCAAGTCATACCCAGTCAAAACACTAAAGTGAAAGTAAAGCGAAAGCACTTGCCAAAACTGGTGATACTGCTAAATTTAGCTTTTCAATCCAAGAATGCGTTCGTTCTCACAATTCAATAATGCAACCGTGCCCTTCTATGAGATTGAATATTTTGAGATATATAAACTCTAAGTTCATAGACTCTTCAGATGTTAAATTTCAGCTGCAAAAGAAATTAACAAATGCATGTTTTAGACAATGTATTCTATTAAAATAAGGAAAGCTAAGATAGAAATGTATCAATTATTCATCCACGTACTTATTATCTAAGCAATTCGTCTTGAATTGTCGTAATGTCCTAGCTTTTCACAAAACTCAACAATGAATGATCTCGAATTGTGCGCTACCAACATGCTTACATGAAAAGGCAGCATATCAGCAACAAATTAAATTCGAATATATAACAAAACCTGCAAACCAACAATTCAAATAAAAGAACGCAACACAAAAGCTACCTGAAAAACAACTCCGATGAAAGCTCTAGACATGTTTACTTAAAAGGAGAAAGTGGCACATATGCTTGTGTAAACAACAACAAGAAAACCAAGTACACGACGAATTCTTCCTTGGAGTAAATAAATAAATAAATATATATGTCTATATTATGTATATGTATATATAATATGTATATATTGTTGCAGCATTTTTTCACATACTTGTTTGAACTTTTTCCAAATCAGAAATAAATACCCTCCTTTAGTACATTAGACAAAAGAATTCCTGAAGAAAGCGATGGAGTCGCTTACATCAGTACATGACTGACTTAAGTCAACCAGGATGACAAGGCTAACAAGCAGCCCAAAGTAACGCTGCTGTCGCTCTAATACAACATACAATTTTTACTACACTTTCACTATAGCTAGTACGGCTAATATATGGTTTACCTAATTTTTATGTTCATTTGAGACCAAAAATCAATTTGGATCAACTTGAAGTTCATGTGTAGTTTACTGAAAAAATATATTGGCGAAATGGAATTCTATGCCAAAATATGGATGACACTCTTAATGAGCAAACCTTACCATCAAACACACTATTTATTTACGAAAAATTTGTCAATTGTAATGGATATCTGAGTTTTCATTACTGCTAATTACTGAAACTAATGAGATGATAATTTAGAAAAAAATGTGTGAAAAATGCAATGCACAAAAGTGAAATTCTTCAGCTTACATCCACTACAAGGTTGTGCAATGTCAGACACGAGCAGGATCCAACATTTCACAAAATAAAAATGTTTACTTTACGTTTTCAGATATAAATTTACATTAAACAAAGCCGTAACAAAGACGAATGGTAAAATGAGGTTAGTGGAAATGTCAATTATATTCATTTTGAAGTTGGTTTTCAGTTTATTTTACATTTTAACATATGTACCTTAACAAAACAATGAACTTCACGGATTTTTTTCTCTACTTTGCAAAACAACAAATTCGTATGAATAGAAATCCTTACCCAAATTCGAAAACGATTCGAGAATAAAGTATGTCAAAAATTCGTAAACGAAATGATAATAGATTGAATTTTCAAATCTCCCTAGTATGCAAAACAAATGCATCTATCTGGCTTTATATCGGTTAAAGAATTTTATCATAGCTAAAATTCTGTGCTAAATATTCCTTAAGGTTAAAATAGTTTTTTTTACTTAAAAACTGCGAAATAACTAAACTACTTGATAGAAATAAAGTCTGAGAACATTTTTGAAGGAAAACTTGTCTTAATTTCATTTGAATAACATGTGGTGTGTTTTAATTGCATACAACATAAATACATACTCAGTAAAAATACTCTGGAAATGGTTTCTCCAAATGTTACAAATATTGGAACACAAGGTAATGAAAGGCAGGCACGTGGACAAAAGCGCTATTAAACTTCCTGCTAACTCACAAGCTGTTTGATTGCGTCAAAGAAAAACATCCCTATTTATATTATAATTTAAATGGTATAGAAAATACTGAAATCGCCTTAACCTATTTGCATAAAGTTTTTTAAAGTTCAAACTACTTCCTAAAAATATAATATGAGCGCACGTGCACGTACTAATACGTCTTCCGAAATGCAATCCTGCATCACATTTGGCTTCTTAAAATTAAAGCAGACAACTATATGTGCTTTTCAATTCAGAACTGACGTCAAGCAGGTGCATAGAAAGACTTAAATTAGGTCGGGTTCGGTTTTAATGTTTTGTAAATTGGTTTTCTGATGATTAAATGACAAAGCAACATGTAAAGCAACTATTTGTTCCAAACTGCGGTAAAAACCAAAAACAGGTTTGCTCACAATAAAGAGCTCGGCTAGATCTAGTGCAGCACGCATCTAATAATTGTTCTAATAAATGTTGTCAAAAGTTTAAATGAAAAACTAACATATGCACTGTATTGAAATAATTATATAATTGTTTATTCTAAGAAATAATCATGTAAAGAGAATATTATATATAGCTAAAATAATAGAGGCAAATAGCGTATAATGAATTTACGTCAATGACACCCTTATAGACCGTCGTCGAAAATGGTCTGCTGTTTTTTCGTCAATAGTTTATTCGTCAAAAGGTTTTTTCGTCAAAGCCGATTCATCAAAGTACTTTTCACAAACTTAGATAGGTCATTTCGTCAAAAATGTTTATGCAAATGATTCATTCATATCCACTGCTTCTTCGACAGCAATGAAATATTTCTTTTAAATTCCTTCATTCGTCTTGCATCTTTCTCTCAATCAACATGGTATCGTTAGCAAAAAACAATGTACGGTTTATCAACAGTTTTAGAAAAAACAAAATGTTGGTTTTTGAAGGCAGTATGTTCCACCGAGTGTCTTTTTATTCAACCTCGACTTATTTTAAATGCATTCATCAGTCACTTTGAAAGATTTTAAATTGAGTGACTGTACATACACTATATAAAATTCTATATATAGTATGAATGAATGAATTGGTTATAAGTTTGTAATTTTTGGTTATCTAAGTTTTTTGACGAATAAACTATTTGGCGATTAAACCTATTTGATGTATAAACCTTTTGATGAAGCAACTTTTGATGTGGGAACCTCTTTGCGAAAATTTTTTGATGTATAAACCGAACACCGTCGAAAATAGACCAAATATTTTTTCAAAAAAGTTCCCAAAGTTTTTTAACCATTGTTATAAATATGTATTAGGATTAGGAATGGCATTAAAACATGTTATTTCGGCACATTGTATGATAAACATTTTACAGAAATCTTTTCACGTTTTTCTCACAGTCGCAAAATAATTTGCGTCATTATCAAAATGTTAGCAAAACATCTACAAAGTAAGAACACAAATAAATATTGTCGTCAATGATCCTGGATAACTGTTGCTCTGCTTTACACTGGATGCCCTTTTCTTTTCAGAACGAACGACATGAAAAACTGTTTACCTGAACCATCATAAACTATTTAATTTATACAGAAATGCTAAGAGAAATTAAAGTGCTCCATTTGCCTAAAGATGTAGAGAATTGTCTGGATATTTCATTGTCCAAAATACCTGTTTTGTTTTCATTTTAACTTTCAGAGATATAAAATTAATTTAGTATGAAATGCCTAGACAATTCATTCCTAAATTTAATTAAAAAAATCTAGGAATTCTAATTGTCCATGAATATATAATATATACATTAAGAAACCATCTTCAATTGGTTTTATAGATGTTCTATAAATGGGCAATGACATAAAAGTAAACAAAGGGCAACCACGAGACAAAGGAGTAATTGCTTTCCCGAAAATAATAAGCGGTTTAAATGCGCAAATGAAAAACAGCAAGTTTACTTTAGAATGGAAAAGTTCGAAAACGAGATTGAAAAGTAGTAGAATAACATAGTAGAACAATATGGTAAGCCTGTGACTTTTAGAAATTACTCATAACATTATAACTAAAATAGTTCCATTCAAATGTCGCCAACATTTAGGGAAATTTGAAAGCAACTGGGAATTAAATTATTTAGCTTGAAAATTTGTAATGACGTCAATAAGTGTGATTTTAATCAAAAAATACAAAACAAGGGACCGTTAATTGACCGTTACTTGGGAAAGAGTAATTTTTAATAGCGAAACTTTATTTTGTTTATTTAGATTTAATTACAGATTTTAAATATTTTTTTAATTTGCGATTTTTTTTCAAAAAAATTATTTATTTTGAACAAAACTCCGCATAAAAAGGAACAGACTCTTCAAATTAGATTTTTCTACCTAGGTTGATCCACGAATGTAAGGAGGACATGGAAATGTGAACTGTACAAAAAACATCTTACATCTCTCTGCTTGTTGAATACCTCCTGCTGCCTAAAACCAGACAAAAGAAGAACCGAACTTATTACCAGTTGCTCACTCTGATTCGAGTCAGTCTGAAACAGGCACTGGATCTGTTTGGACGTTCCAGCAAAACGAAAGGATTCTTTTTAACCTTGTCTCTTATTTTGTAAAGGTGAAAGTAAAGTGAAAGTGCTTGTCGAAAAATATCTGAATTTAAAACATTTTCTTTCTTATTATTATACTTTTTAAGCTTAAATTAATTAAACCCTCAGTAGTGTCATTGTAACTACCCTTAAATCAGCCACAATGGAATCGTTACTCGAAATCGATCCAAATTTTAGTGAAAATATAACGGAAACTCAGATATTATACAATAACGGGGCAATCCGAAACTCCACTCATTCAAGTTTCTACTTTACTGATACTGAATCCCTTTTACCAACTTGGTGGAAACTATTTGACGAAAAGTATCTCCGCCATTCATTTGAATGGACACTTATAATAGTCATAGCTTACTTGTTTATTTTGATTTTCGGGATAATTGGAAATGTAATGGTAATTTTGGTGGTTTACCTGCGTCCAAAAATGAGATCTGTGACAAATATCTTCATACTGAATCTGGCAGTTGCGGACTTATTCGTTATTGTGTTTTGTGTACCTGCCACACTCATGTCAAATATTTTTGCCCGTGAGTTCTCATTTAAAATTGTAATTATTATTTATTTAACTATTTTTTAAGGAAACTTGAAATTATTTATTTTCTCTAAATTTAGCTTGGATACTGGGTTCGTTCATGTGCAAAGGTGTGGCATACATACAGGGAGTTTCGGTTTGCGCTTCAGCTTACAGTTTAGCAGCCATTTCTCTTGACAGGTAATTACATTCGAATTTAAATCCTAATTTTCAGTTTTTAAATTATTTAAGTTTTATTAAAATATTAAACGTTTTCTCGAAATTTAAAGGTGCAAAGCAATTTATCAATCCCACGGTCGTTCAAATGGTCTCAAGAAGAATCAAGCTCTGACCGCTATTGGCGTCATTTGGATAACTGCACTAATGCTAACCATCCCCTGGGCCATTATATTTGAAGTTACCGACTCACAAAGCAATGAGTTTTCATTTTGCGTGGAAACCTGGTCAAATGATCTCTTAGGAAAATTGTACTTTCTCATCACCAACTTTGTTCTCTGCTACTGTTTCCCACTACTGTTAATATCCGTCTCAAATTTGATCATATGGCGTCACGTTAGCAATCGTAAGGTTCCCATTAACTCAGATTCATCTGGAACCATTCGAAAAATGCATCGTAAAGCTAGTCACGGTGTTCTGAAAATGTTGGGTGTCGTTACTCTCGTGTTCCTGCTAAGTTGGCTGCCTCTCTATGTTATCGTTATGAGAATAAAGTTTGGTGAAAATATATCAGAAGAGGAGTACAATTTACACGGAATTTTAATGCCGTTTGCACAATGGCTGGGTAGCTGGAGTAGTAGCGTGAATCCAATTTTGTACGCGTTTTTAAACAAAAAGTTTCGAAAAAATTTCCGGTCGCTGATTCCAACTTGGATGCCATTTGTACGTCAAAGTGACAAAAGTTTTATAACTAGAGGGATTCGAACTAGTGTAACTTTTAGAAGTAGTTTTCTGGGAACTCAAAATCGTACGTCAATATACACGTGCAGAAGTTCATGGAGGGAAAGTCGTCGAAATAGCAAAAAATTGGAACGTCAGCTTAGTAGAAAACTATCAAATAATAAAGCTAACGTTATGGAAACTGCACGTGAAGTTAATGACGCAATAGTAGAATTGAGTACATCGCCAGTAAGAATTGCTGGAAACAAGAGCTTAGAACCGGATAGAGCAACTACTAGTAATATAGTTGTAGTTAACGCAGTTATTGAAAAAGTTACAGTTTTATAAATAAACTTGTCAAATGAAATATTTATGTACAAATCTTACAATAAATGATCGGTCAATAAATAAACATTGGATTTAAATGTATAAATATTTACACCAGAATATATTTGATCTCATAACATCATAATTTGTTTACAATGGAGTACATTTTAATAAACGCTTTATTTTATAAAACTACCGGTTAAAAAATCTTACACATGATTAAGATTTTAGCTGTCAAAAGGCAGTTAATTTTGGATTCATATGTGGGTTAGGTCAACAAACCTTCTGTCAATTTCCGCTCAATGTGAATTTTAAGCACGGTTGTGGGGAAAGGAAAGCATTCTTACATTAACCACCAAACGTTCTAATTACTTCACCCAAGTGAGTATCACATAACCTGGAGAGAGGACTTTAGGTTTGTAAGCCGCCACTAATGTTTTCCTAATAAATCTTTTGGTTTGGCAAACAGATATTCACTTATGAACATGTAGCTTGTACTTCACATACTTGTTTACTTATTTCTCCACCCCACGATTTTTTTGGAAGAGACTTCGCTTGCAAACTACGTCATGGGATTATCACGTTTTTTTCCCCGATTTTGGTTTATGACCCCTTTTCTCAAAGTAATTATTTGAATCTTAGACGCAAAGCAAGTTTTAAAAGCATATGTATGTATTTTGTGTAACTATCAATGAAACAAATACGTATTGTCAGACACAAGCTAGTTTAATGACCATGTCGTGTCGGTATTGCTAATAAACAATCAACGTTTAAGCTCACGTTGTGTATCACGTTATAAGTCAGGTGTACTTCTGGCACCTGTCTAGAAAAAATTGATTCTCAATTAGAATTCAATGACCGGATGCAATTTCAGTGATCATATCATAAAGCATTTAAAATATACTATTCATAAGTCATATAAATAATATTCGTCGGCATCGAAATATTTAAAACCAAAAAAGAAATTTCAAAATAAAACGCATAAGTATTCAGTAAAATCCATGTTATTTTTATTATTGTTTCAACTTGCCCCAAATAATGCACACACATGATTCATGTACCTACTATAATGAAAACAAGAGAGCTTCAGCATGTAGTGTGCAAGCATCACTAGAGTGAAAGCACGACTGACTCATTTGGAAGAAAACACGGGAGATCAAGAAGCATTTTGCAGAAAGCTATAGCTTGTTACAATATATAACACATTATTCAGTATAGACATTTCGAAAGGATTTCATATAAAAAACAATGGCCATTATACCTCAAAATAACACATTTACATTGGTTTTTACAATATATTTATGTCAACATTAATTAGGATATGTTTCCGATTTTGTTTTGGTGAAGGATGGATATGCTATGAGTATCATTCAGTTAATTTACTCACTTCAGCATCAAACATTCTTTGCCAAACTCAATATCTGTTAACTGACTATATTTATTTATTTATTATACATGAGAAACTCTTCTTTTTTTTAAATAAAAGACAAGTTAATTTTCAATATTGTTTAACATTTTCAAACTTGTAGTCAGGTTAAGATATACCAGGCAACAAGTTTTTTTGGTCACACAAGCGGAACTACTTCTTTTTAAAAAAGTCTCGTTTCCAATACATACTTCCGTTTCTCTGAAATAAACATGACATTTCATATTCACTAGCTGTGCTAATTCGGGAAAGAATGGTCAGTTGAATGCTATATTATAATAATTATGTTTATTCCAAGAGCAAGAGAATATTTCCTCTGGGGTGGGGATGATACAGATGAAAATTGAAAATGTCAAGTATATTTAGCTTTGGAGTTCCCAAACCTCATTCTATTTATTTTTTATGATACGCATTTATAAATTATTTCTCACAACAACAACTCTGTGAAACGTTGTTTCATTTATTTGTAAAACAATAAATTTAATTAGTTTTAAAGCCCATTTAACCTTTTTAAATTCTTGGGCGGACCCCAAACAAAACGAAATGTAGGAATTGGCCAGAATGTTTACCAAAGCCAAAAAGTGATAAATATATATAAATGAATATATAGGGATACAATTTTTTTCTCATGAAGGAATTTTAACTACAAATAGTGTGAATAATATGACCGAAACACGTGCAACATATGGCCAGTACATCAGAAGACTTTTTTTAAACGAGAAGAAAAATAAAGAGTAAAACGAAAGTATATAGCTATCAAAACTAATAGTTTTAAATGTTTACAATTTCTAATATAAAGGAACTTACAAACAAGTCCCTTTTACTTTATTTCAAGTAAACCTGCACACGTGTTAAATATTACCAATGGAAAAGAACATGTCATGTTGTCAATGTCGAATTTAAGTATAAAATAGTATTGTAAATTTATCCAAAAATTTAATTTAATTTTGTCACCATTTACGCCATTTGACTTTCACATTTTTCTCCACATTTAAGTGTATTTTTTTTTGTGTCACAAACTTTTCCTAATATAAGAAGTTTGGATACAAGAAACATTTTTCACAAAAAGAAAAGCCAAGGTTTACAAACACGTTGCATTGCACGTTATTGGGCTTATCTACTTATTTTATACTACATTCTGTATGAGGCCAAAATATTTAAAGTTTAAATTCAATAATTGTATGTAACAAGGTTTTGATTCAAGTTAATTAAATTAAGTTAATACAAAAAATAAATATGACTTTGAAATCATTATATATTGTAAATATGATATATATATTGAATAGCATCAAAGTAGAATACGTGAGTATTTAATAGTTCAAACATTCATGATTGTTTAAGATTACCCCAAAATGAGGTAGGTAAAATGATTTATATTGTACATTGAGAAAATACAATACAAAACATAAGCATATATATTTTGTCCGAACAGCACGACAGCAAGCATACCACTGACTCAATTTGAAGAAAAACGAAGGGTAACAAGCAACTCAGAAAGATCAGAGAAAGCAAAGCTTGTATCACACTTCTTTCTTTGCTGCTTGTTCGTTTAGATTTTTAAAGGTATATTATGGCTTGTCTGCTTACCTTTGCTTTATAACTCGAAATAGAGTTACCTTGCTTTCACTCAATTGACGTTTTCAGTCACGTTTACCAAATTTTCACATTTCGTGTTTCTTAAATTACTTTGCTTTAAAACGAAGTTTAACGCTTCCACAAAGCTATTATTTAATTCACATTGCATTCTTTTTAATTAATGAGTTATAAGTAATCATAATGTTTCCAAGGCAAAACTTAGCTCACAATTCTAGCAATAAATATTTCCGTTATATATATATTTCATAAATTAAGTAAAATAAGAGGTTATGCTATGATCCAATTCTAACAGATATGATAGATCAAAATGTCAACTATATTTAGCATTGGCATTTTGGAAGCTCCTTTTAATTAGTTTACATTTACGCACATGTGAGTTCACTTGCCAGAACAACAATCCTATATAGTAAGTTCTTCCTCTAATTTGCGAAACAATAAAATTAATTGGTTTTAAAAACCTTCCAGCCTTTTGAAAAAAATATGTCCGAAGCTACAAGGAATTAATTAATTGGCCAGATGTTAATCATAAATTAAAAGAATAAATGACATTAAAAGAATAATTCTCTTGTATTCAGAAACGAGTTTCTTCAGGTTTTTCTTAAATCTTAACACGCGCATCATAACGAGTTACTGCTAAAAAGGTCATTTATAGATACACATGTTTGCAGAATTATTTTTAAAATAACATTATTTATTACATTCAGCAGACAAACTTAATATTTTAATATCATTCGTTTCATAAAAAAACCAATATTACATATTCATAAATAATTATGCAATTATCACATGAATCAACGCAATAATGATCGTAACTAATCGTACTTTATTTAAATTAAAATCAAACTAAATCACTAAAAAAATGAATTCGTATAAGATTTTTTGCTGCTTTACTTTCCGATGAAGTACTTTAATTGTACCGACAATGATGAGTACTTTAATTGTCAAGTACGTCATAAGATCAAAAAAAAATCCAATTTAATTTAATTAAAGATAAGCTTTTTAGGATTTACCACGTATATTTGTAATTCTGAAATTTCAACTTCGACAAGTAAAAAGCTAACGGAAAAATCCAATGCATGTAATCATAATAGTAAGCGACATTCCAACAGGGCAGCCAGCCTGCTGCCTGTTCTTGGAGACTCACCTGATTGGCTAGCTCTAGCTCTTAGCATTTAACCCTTTTTTCTTTTGCTGCTTTGTTGTTGTTTTGGAGCAAG
>JAQFZH010001026.1:0-24892 GCA_034695485.1 Entomobrya nivalis
AAACAGTTGGGACAGAACCATTTTTCTGATGTTTTTGTACCAAGAGATAGTAGCTCATCATTTGATAAGGAGACGCACCCACTGTGGAACCAGATTTCACATTCATCGCAAAAGATCATAAGTTCATCATTGTCAGGATTTTGGTAATGGTATAATTAATTTAAATGTCATGATGGTGCTGATGGTAATAGAGAAATTTGCCGGGAGCCAGGCGTTTCCGGTTTTAATTGATAATGGTAGTATAGGTACATTTTCGAAAATATTAGTTGGGAGTCAAGGCAAATTGATTGAATATGAAAAGGGTACGCTAAATGCTTCAGTAAAAAATAGAAGCAGTGTCAAAAAGGTTAATTGACTGGAATGGGATACATGTGAAAAAAAATTATAGTTTTTTTGATGGCTGGAAATATTGAGTAGTTTTTTTTTGTATTTTGTTGCGTTCTATTTTTATTACTTGTATTTTTACGCATATGCCTTGCCATTATAATCAGAGTTCTGTTTTTTCTGTTTTTTTTCGCAATCTTTGTTTGTGAATTAAGCATTGAACCATGCAGTTGTACATGTTATATTTACACCAAATCTTCATAAAAAAAATCTGCTATTTTTTCTTGTTTTCTAACAAAGTGTAAATGTAAAAAGGAGGCTAGTTACAAAAATACTCCTTCTTGACTCACTTGACTGATGATGACGGTGAATTTAACTCATCTGCCGCTGCTGGTTCGCAAAAAAATAGCATGTTGGAAGGATGAGCGACACACTTGGAAGAAACGAAAGCATAATGAATTGGTTGGTTGGTTTTTTAACAGGTTTACTATCAGCGAGCAGAGCAAGAGAAGCATAGCGTTTGTTCCAGAGAAGAAGATGTTCCATGATATGGTGTACAAAGTTTAGCTCGTATTTTCTAGCATCTCTCGAAGAGTTTGAAGCAAACTGGAACTCAAAGTGTGGGAGAGTCTCAGAGCCACAGTGGTTGCTCGACTAGTAAGGTGGATTTCAGTCAACTCTCTTGTTTCGAAGCAAGCAACAAGGCAAACTCCCATAAACATATTTCACTCTTCTTTTCAGCTTCCTCCGTCCGGTTCGGGTTTTCAGTAGCAAAAAGAAACCAAACCAAGCCAAGCCACTCGTCACAATAAACTGTCTGACTTTTACAAGTTTATAAGATAGAGAGAAGAGCATCTCTCTCTCTCTCTACTTATTAGAATGAGTGTTCATCTCTTCTCCTCGTCCAACAAAAACAACTTGTTCTTCTGACTGTGTGTCTATTTGAGTGAGTTATCTAGCCGAAGAATCACAAACTCAGCAAAGAGCAGAGATACAAGAAAAAAAAGTAGTCTTATTATTTCCGTAGTCGTCGTTGTTCCAATTACCCTCACTCAGATCAACTCAAGTCAGTTATGTGTGTGTAGAGACCGACAGGGCAGCAGGCAACTTAGTTGTTTAAGTTTTTATAAACTTTGTGAATATAAAAAAAAATAAGCAAACAAACAAAAATATTTTTTTCCCAAGTTGAACTAAAGAAGGAACATTTTTTCACGGGTTTTATTTTTTGTGGGGCAACATTGTTAAATATTATTAGCATGTGGGGCAATATAGAGTGATGTCTAAGAGTTTCCTCTCACTCACATCAAAAGTTTCCTGTACAATTCTTTCTTTGTGAGTCGTGTGAGTTGGTTCAGTTGTTCAATTAAGAACGCTGTCGAATGAGACTACTCACTAAGTTCTTATTGTTTCTTGTAGTTAACAATTTTTGCAAAGAAACTGCAAAAAATTGTAAGTGGGACGAATGAGATGAGAATTAAACAGATTCTGGATATTAATAAAGTTGAGCAAAGGTATTTAAAGTGTCATGTCATCATCAACATGGCATGTCATCAACTTTAAATGAACTGGGAGAAGTGTACACGCGTATTCAACTTTGTGCAACTTGATATGTCTGGTTGTATTGTTAGAGAAAATATGTTCAGCGGTTTTTGTCACATGTGTGTACTTTGACTTTTGTTCGAGAGTAAAAGAAAGAAGTTTTATCCGAATTAAGTTGGATTATATTTTGTGGTGAGTTGTTTATGACAGGCTTTTGTTTTAGGTCGATGTGCTCTCCTGGCATTGATCAAAGCAGACTGAGCTGAGACTTGACTCAAGTGAGTTGTGTGAACTCTTGTGAATATTACCTAATATGTTTGGCGTTTGTTCATGAATATTTGTGCAAACGTTATGTAATGCGGTTGTAAAGTACTTTATATGAATGGATTTTTAAAAAAAACAGTTTAAAAAGTACAATAAGTTTGAAGAACATATAATATTGTTATGTTGGAAGTTGGACGTTTCAAGAGGAAAATTGTAAGTGCATTTTTTAGCATTAAAAAAATTATGGCTTTTCGAGAATAAAGAATTGGGCATGCATGTTTTAGTATTTTTATAAGTTTTGATTTTGTTTTGTATTTCAATTGCTTTTGATTTAATATAACTTGCATTGCATGAAAATTTTTTGCTTTGATTTTGGGGCGACGTGAGACGAGCTTTAAAATAATGGCAAAAGGTTTCATATTTCTGTTTATATTGAAAATGATGACATGAGAACACTTTGGAGAATCATGGGAAACGACAGAGCTGGGTGGCCGTCTACAATCTTGCATGTCACTTGGCATTGTTAACTTGACTCTCTTTCTCCTTGTTCTTCTCTGTGTCATGTCATGTCATTCATCATCATAATAACTATGCATTCACTCACCCCATCCATATAAGTATAAAGACCATACCACACCACCAAAAGCCATAATTCATTTTTACTGTAATCTAAGCAGCAAGACACGACGAGTGCAGAGCACTGAACTAAAATACTCTGATGAAGTGGCTGAATGTGGCCATGGACTTCAAAAGACGACGGAGACAAAGAGGTTGGTGGGGAAATGGGCTTGGAAAATTGAAACTTGAAACGAACCCACAATTAGTTGACTTGACTGTAAACTCATTTATGTGTTTGGGTCGAACAAAAACACAATATGTTTTGTATTGTGCTCCTGCCAATTTAGCCAAATGAAATTGTGCTAAAAATGCAAAAGCCTGACTAGACTAGACAAGTAGTTAAGTTAGCTTGTGTGTTATTCTGTTTTGGGGAACGAAAGGGAAATTTAATTGGATAGCCATTATATATTTTTTATTGATGTGATTTATATACACGCTTTATGTACGATTTTAAGACAGGAAGAAAACGAATGAGTTTTCTTACCCTTTTATGCGAGCAATTTTCTTATCTTGGGAAAGATTTTATTGGTTAGGTAAGCAGATCTTTTCACTTTTTGTTTGTCTGTGGTTTGCTTTTTGCTGTGAATGCAAAGCAACGAGAGAGAGAGCAATGTTTCATGTTGTTTTTGAAATGGAGGTTAGAACGGAAGTTTAGGCGTCTTTAGAACAATAAAATACTCTTGGGTGACAGGAATGGTAAAGGGTACAGTGGGGCATAGTAGGCTTTCTTCTCTGGACTAAATCAATTTAGAGTAAGTGCGTTTGTCTATATGTTGGAATGGAAGAGTAAATCAAATTGTTGTAAAAATAGGATAGCAAGCCAACTGGGAAATGTGGTGAAGATTCTTAATGGAATTGATGGATGAAAATAAAATGAAATTTACCTGCGCTGTGGTAAATATTTACGGGGAGCTGGAGATTTTGCTTAGATATTTATTTTGAAAATAGATTTGTTATGTTGGGAAATTTAGCTTAGTGGATGATGTAAGTAAAATGAAATTCATTAAGTTAAGTATGTTTATTAAAAGGGTGTTTTGCGTAGTGGAATGGAATATAAGGTTTAAAAAAAGATCCCTTTTGGTTTTAATCCCAGGATGATAATAGCGTAGTCATAATATATAACTTGAGACTTACCACCAACCAACCTTATTACGTAAAAAGAAAACTTATTTTGGTAAACGGGAAAATTTGCAGCTTACTTGATAAATATTGCATCATATGCATTATGCATATGGTATGGTTTCGTAGAAATGACGTGGTTGCCGACAGATGAGAAGTATTACTTTTAAAAACCGCAAAATCCTGAAAATCAATTCCCTATACCAAGCTCTCCTACAAAGTTGTCAACAAGTTTGTGTAGTAACACCGAACCAAAATTTTACGCACGTAAAGTACGAAGTACAAAGAGGCAAATATTTTCGTCCTAGTAAAGTGATCCGAATTCCCAATAGAACATGCTATTATGGCGTCTATCCGATTAGTGTACTACTCCACTATATTTCCAAATTATGTGTAAAAGGTATTTACGTGAAAAAGTTAATCTTCTCATTACTTTCCCTGACACTTGTCGACTACCCCGAACTCCAGTCTTGTAGCAGGACATTGTAAATTAAAATGGTATAAGTGATTAGATGATTAGCAGCTATAAAAAATAGAAAATATTTTGAAAGGAATTATCCTAAAAATAAAGACTACTCTCACTCTCAGGGAAATTTCCGTATTGTTGTGTTGTGTTAAATGGCATAGCTTAAATTACAAAATTATTTTGTTTATAAAGGGTAAGTTTCCATCAGCTAGAGAAATAGTGAGCGATTGTGTTTTTTTGTACTCGATAACCTGAATAATAAATACAATGTTGAGTAGTGTATTGCTATATAGGTTGATGTTCAAAATGTCGATATATAGTTTACTGTAGTGAGTTTATGGAACATTACATCAAGCTGGGCCACTGAGCCGCTCATTTTCTACTCGTTCAACTGCAAAAGAGCCTATTAAACATCATCAAAGACAAGAGTCATTTTACTAATTTACTCGTAAATTTACGATGTAGTCGAGTAATTATTTGTAAAATTGTAATCTAGTTTATATAACTAGAAACGTAGATACGTACATACAGATATGCACATACATATACAGCTAATTAATGCTAATACGACGTATAACGTAACTATTTTTTGTTGAGTTTTCTTAGAATTTTAAATTTTGAAGTAGCTTATAACTTTTAACCCTTTCATATTATTCAAAAACACTTCAAAAGGAAAACTTTTTAACGCTTCATTAGTTTTTTCCAGGAATGTTACTTTATTTTATTTATTTCAACTATTTTCCTCTATTTACATAAATATTCTCATTGTCTTTTTTGAAATTTTGACTACGAAGCATACTATGAGCAATGACCAGTCGACTTTAGTTGGTTAATTAAGACAAATGCATAATTTGTAAAAGAAGTGGCTGAATAATGGACAGTTTTTTTTACAAAAGATACTTGGTTTACTATTTCAACTTTGTACAAATTTCGAGGGTATTTTTTTACCACCCAGTCAATTTGATAGTTTCCCTGCTGCTCTCTTTTTGAAGTAAAGTGTGAGAGAACTGTGTGTGTAATGAATGTAATGTAGTGAGCTTGATAAATGAGGTAGGATTTTCATTTTAAGTGTAGCCCATTTGCTTTTTGACGCTTAACCATAACCATAGTTTGATAACTATACAGAGTGTGGGAAGCAGATAAAGTCATAATGGAATGCAAGTAGAGAAAAAATAAAGTGATCTCATGCAGCACCACTCCACATATCACATCTCATCTTTCCTCCTCCCATATTCTCCCTTTAATCATAATAAGTTTTGTGTGTCTGTCGGATGTGGAGGAAGGGAGGGAGAAAAAGTATCCCTTTCCTTCAAGTACTTTTCTTTCATTTCCCCACACATTAGACACGAAAAGAAAAAGAGAAACTGAAGTTACAATGAAAGCGAAGCCAGTGGGGATCTATTTTGTGGGAGAGTATACATGCATAACATTATTTGTGTAATGGTTGCCTTTTTCTTCCCTTTTTTTCTTGAAAAAATAGGGGAAAAGAAGAAGGGAAACGTGAGAAGAGTTATGGATAGTGATTGTGTTGATGATGATGATATGTGTTGGTGTGTGTCTGTCTATCTCTCTGGCAAGTGTAATAGCTTGATTGTATGCATGAGCATTTTATTTAGTGAGTTAAGTTTATTTACACTTTCACTCACTTAACTCAACTCTCGAACACATAAAAACTACCAACAATTGTGTATTATGGTTTAGATGAGAGAGAATTCTTTTAGCCAGCTGTGGAGAAATAGGTGTGTGAAGATGAGGAGAGAAGAAAAGAAAAGTGCCATTTTCAAAGATTTCTTTTTTTCTGCACCATTAAAATCGGAGGGAATCTTCTCTCTTTCTGGTGATTTGGATGGAATTTTGAGGGGAATGGGACTGCTAATGATAATGATGTGCAGTTTTGGATGGATGGATGGAGGAAGTTTTAAAACTTAAATGAAGTGCAGCTGGTAAAATGGTGTATGAACTTTACGCGCATCTAGTGTAGAAATTGGAAATGATAGTTAGAAAGAAAATGACTAATAATTAAATATGCATGTCAATTTAGTTAAATTGGGATTTTGTTAATGGGGAAAAGGGTGCACAGCACATTGGATACTATAAAGAAATACAGTTGATTTAAGTAAATGTTACAGGGTTTGGTCCTTTGAAATATTTTTGTCAACCATTTTCCTAACATAAAGTTTGGTTGGACGGAAACATTGTAGGGTCAGCTAATTAATAAATGATATAAGGATAGGAAAATTTAATTAATTTTTTAAATTTAATAAAAATAAGCTCTACATTTCTTTTGAGGTTTTACAAATATGACAATTCATAAACATCCTAAAAAGGCTTTTTTTATACTGCTGACGTTACTCGCATCTAAAATGTCCTATACAATTCTCTGAACCTTTTTGTATGCACCATGTCCTATTTTTCCTTTGATCCTAAAATTCAATTCAAAATCCCATCTCATCAAAAATACAAAGCTGTAACTGCAGATAATAAAGTAAAGACCACCATGTACAACCACACCATTTACCAACTTCGCATACTCAACTAAACTAAAGCAGTTTAGATTTATGCTAATATTGCACAACTGACCTAGGCCACATGATATAATATTTGTATGCATGCTTTGTCACATTTTTATCATAAAAGTCTCCCTTTAAAAAAATATGTATATTTTTTTCTCACTGAATTAAAGTATTCAATCATATCTGTGTTTTGATACAGAAAGTGAAAGTGACCTTAGCCCGCCACGCAAGTACACTTTGTGCTTTAACCGCACAAAACTTTTACAAAAATAGATCAAAATTACAAAACATATTTTCAACTGTTCCATGCGATTTTAAAATAAGTTGGTGTATAGGTGAATAGACGGTTTGCGCTTTGCAGTAGTGCGGTTTCGGTTTTGTGTGGTGGTTTGGGATTGGGATATGCAGTTACTCATGCCTTTTTCTTTTCCTTCATTTTGACTTGTAACATTTTACTTCTCTGCGGTGAGTTGACTTTGAGATGTGAGCACGTACACATAAATGAAATGATCTGTGACCTATGATCCGTATTCTCCCTATTTTGTATCTCTTTGTTGTTCAGTTCAGGATTTTACCACACACGTCATGTGACATGACTGTGATATGATGGCATCCATTCATTCATGTTGCATATCTTGAATGGAAATTTGGAAAGAAAAGGGCATCTTTTCTTTTGACAAACGTTAGTCCTTTTTTCTGTGAATTGAATTGGTGGAGAGAGCGAGAGAGATGGAAGCATAAATGAAATGAATGGTGCCACAGAAAAGTTTCGAGCAAATAAACAACCAAACCAAGTTGGCATACAAAAATTATTTGTGTCATTTGCGAAAATTGTGGTTATGCGCAGGCATGAGAGCAATTTAATTTCTTTGCGTTTAAAAAGACGAGAGTAACATTATTCATTCAAAGGAAAAGTTTAGTGATGGCTTTGGCGTTGCTTTGTTCATTGAGTCAGCGCAACGTTTTCAACACCACAAAAACCAAAGAGCGTACCAATTTCAGAGAAATGTGTAGTTATCATCTTTTTCTGTGTTGATTGTGTGTGTCGAGTGTCGACGTGTCGTTTGGATGTAGGATGTAGTGAATACATTATGATCATTATGTGAGCAACTCTAATGAGAACGGTTACACAAGTTAAAATAGATTGCTCTTTGATGCTAGAGTAGCTGACTGTGTGAGATGAGATGTGTATTCATTCAATTAAAAAGGAAATCTGTCCGTGTGATTTTCCAAGCTTGGTGGAGTACAGAATTCGTCGAGTTCATATTTTTTTGAACAAAAGTGTCATGTTGCTTGTTAGACAATGCTCATGTACATATTTCCCTTGTCTTCTTTCATTTCTAGTCATTACATTTACTATTTTTCCTTTGAAAGTCTATTGTATATTGTGTATACGAAAAGAAAAATATGCAAAAATTTGATGAAAATAAAGTAGTTCAGTATGTCATGCAAGAAGATGGAACATGATAATCATTGTTCATCTTGTCATATTGCTTGGCTTGACTAAGCAGACTCACAGAAAGAAAAATAATAATTAACGGGTAGACATATTCATTATGTTTTATCATTAAAAATATGATAGTCGAGAACTGATGGACAGCTTCCAGCTTATGGTATGGTCATTTATGTTATCTTAGTCAACATGATCATTATTGTGGTGATTTTCTTAGTAATTTTAGTAGCATACATGAGAAAAGTAATTTAGTAAGGTTTAATGAGGTTATTATGAATTTGAGAGGATATCGGAATTCCAATTTCCTCAGTTTTTAGTTCCACCCACGCATTTTTGTTAGTTTTTGATGCTCATACTCATTTTTGACTTGGTAGGCATGTTTATTTACACTGCAGATTTGTACGGTTCAAATTTATTACAAGTAATGTAGTTAGTAATTGGATAATACAAAAAAATTGTCTTATCATCTAAGCAGCTTGTTAATGATAACCCAAAAACTATATAAAAAAATCCGATCATAGCCCAGTTAACATTTCAAACATTAGGGTAGGATAAAAATAAATAATGAAAGGTACAACAAAAAATAAACAGCTTCCCATTCTGATTAAGATCCTCTACCGGAACTCCCTACGACGGAGAAAGTAATTTCTTTTACGTGGTTTGGTATTTTTGTATAAAATCCCTATCCAAAAAAAGTAATGATCACCACATGACTTGACTTGACCGTCCTTTATGTGTACTGCCTTGACTTGACTGTGCTTGTGGACAGTGCGTCATTAAAAGTTTCCATTTGTGTACTCAACGCAGTAACAGATAGTCCTTGGGATTCAATGACAATGAATGGATTACACCAGCCACCATAACTGGCTAATAAACGAAACGATATCCATCTATTTTACCGTCGTAGTGTCTCCAATCTCCAATACACGTAATAAGTCAAGTCATCATCAAGATAATAACACTGGGAGATTTTTTTTGTGGATGGCGAATGGCGGTTATTACATGGTAGAAGAGAAAGCATGTTATATTGGTATGTTGGGGAAAAAGAGACAACAGGAAATGACATACCACTTATCTTATTTACCACTGTCAACCGTCACCACCAAAAATATCTTTGGTAGTAGCGTAATAGCATAGACATACACACACCTTTTACATAACAGGATAGTAGACAAGAGACAGAGTGGACATTGGACAGCAGTGGACATTTTCTACATGTTTTTTTTGTATGAATGGAAGATTTTGTGGTCGTGGTGGTGGTCGTGGCTGGCTTTCTCTTTGTTTGCCTAGACATTTCCGGTGAAAGCTTGTGTAATTTGTATTTTTATTTGTTAGTCGGCTTGACTTGGCCCATAATACTTAATTTTTATGTAAGCCAAGTCATTCATGATGTCAAAAGTGATATGGCTGTTTGGCTGCTTGATACATTGATACATTGATTTACTCACACAATATCCATTCATTGGGAAAAGAGGAATAAGGAAGGATGATGACATGAGATATTATGTCAATTTATGTGTGTGTGGTTGGCTCACGGGTTGTTTGTGTAATTGGCAGATAAAATATGTATGCGCATTAGCTAAGAAGCAAGGTGACCATTGAATCACTTATTTTTAAAGAGATTTTTTTTGTCTTTTGAGTGGATCGTCAAATAGTAGAATGATGATGGATATTGATTGATAGATCAATCTACTTGGCTGGCTATTGACTATGACTGACCATGATCTCTCACCACACACTATCCACTAAATTGACTCTCGTAACTCATATAGTCAAGTGAAGTGAGTGTGTTCAGTGTTCAATGTGGAAACGAGAATGGCAGGTCAGCGAAAAATTATTAGAGAAAAAAAATAGCCAATTTCTCCTTTCAACCTTTTTTTGGTGGTTGAATGTCATTCCAGCTATTCCACCACCACTGCAATTTGCAATACAGTCAATCTATCTTTGTCCGTGGTGAGGGTGGTGGTGGTGGTATAACCTTTTTCTTTGGCTTGGCTGACAAGCACATTGGCAATTGACAAAAAATTACTTATCTTTCTCTATAGACCTTTTGAATTAGTGCTTGTGCACTTATAAATGTATTTTCCCATCTATCTTTTTTAAGAGATATTTCCATTCACCATATAAACCATAAAGGCTAATAATTCTAGTTAACATTGATGAATGGTGCAGACGCAGACACTGGCTTTTTCTTTTATGGTGATACAAGCAAGTATGCATGCAACTTTTACTTTATGAGTTAAACTGACTGAGAGAAGTGGAAGTGGAGGAGGGAAAGGCAACAAGTCATTCAAGTGATTCATGTGCTTAATCTGCAAAAATAATTCTTCCTCATTCCTTTTCCTCCAAAAACCAAACCACAAAGTTAACAAGAAAATATTTTAGTGGAAAAGTTTTGCATGGGCACAAATCTTGTTGGGAGTTTTGTGCTGTGCTGGCCAATACAGTCAGGCTATATATTCTTCAGGAAAAAAAACTGTTTTAAATGAATTGCTGCAGAAAACATAAGCAACGAGTTGATCACGTGTTAATTTTGGATTCATTAAAGTGTTGTCAGTCATTGTCGTGTTTCATTCATTTTGGCAGTGTGATGATGATGACGATGATAATGATGGGGTTGTGGTGTGATTGACCTTTTCATAATGGACTTAATGTATAAACGTATTATTACAATGGACTTATTCAAGATAAAATGTTTTGTGGTTGGGATTTGGGATGATGATGTTATTGTGTTGTTGGTAGTTTGGTTAGTGACATGAGAGAGAGAGAGGAAAAAAAGAACAACAGTAACAAGATTACCGATAATTTATGAAGATGAGAATGTGAAAATGTCTCATGGACATGTCATTCGTTCGAAAAAGTGAAAGATTTTAGTTGGGAAAAATACTCAGGTTTTTTAATGCTATTATGTGTAATAGACAGACAAAAGAGACAAGCCATTAGCACTACCTTAATGAATGGTAATGTGTGTAGTTGGTGGTGTTTTTTTGTAATTATCATTATTATTTTGTTGGAGGAGAGGAGAATGGCACAGGCCTCTAAAAAACGTATGTACATGTAACATCTCGCGTTTTTTAACGGTAAAGCCATGTTACTCTCGGACATGTTCAAAGAATCATTTTTGGTATTCCAGAGGAATCGAAGATTGAACATGGCCAGTATAAAAAAGTCTCTGGCATTTTTTGTGGAGAAACGTGTATCGTTTCATTACTATCATGTCAAGATGGTGGTGGAAGAGAAAGCAGCTTTTCTACTCTCTAGTTCACGTAATAAATTTAATTATGAATCAGTGTGGATCTCACAAAATACGTACTTATCGTAGTGGTGGTGGTGATGATGATGATAGTTCGCCTGACTTGGCTTGGCTTTTGTGGTCACGTTGCTTGTTTTTTTATAGTACTAGCTTATCATCAAAAAGATATTATGATGCGTGGTGGCGGTGGTTGAGTGTGCTGTTAAGATAGTATAGCTGTTGCTTGTTTTCCAGGTTGCGGATATTTTTTTGATGTGTAAATAGAAATAATACGTCACGTCATCGAGAGAAAAATAGCGAGTGAAAATGGAGAAAGCTCTCTGGATAGTTATAAGTTATAAAAAGGATGCGGTGTGTGGTACAAAAAATAATGAAATAACCAGTTTTTTTATCCGTAGGCCAAACACACAAAATCTCGAGAGCAGATACAAAATAATGACGATACTCGGTAAAAAATATATAGAAATTACATTATATGTATATGTTGCGTCCATATGAAACAATATGGTGTTTCTCAGGAATGAAAGGGAAAACAGGATTTTTATTATTTGGTCGGTTAGGTTAAATAAAAGGTATAAAAAATATGAGAGATTATTACGTAGCAGAGCAAGAGCAATGCTGTGGTTATTTTTTTGGGAATTGAACTGAACCGGAGGGAAAACATGGGTTTTTAGCTTTCATCTCAAGTTTCCACATGAAAAGATATATGATAATGTAAGCACAAGAGATGCATATGCCTAAATGCGCTTTTTAACGATTCTGGGAAAGACTGAGTGAACCTCTCTCTCACGTGAAGTGAAAAAGGTAAAAAACAATGCAGCGAAAAAAATGGAATAGGTAAATATAAAATAGAGTTTTTTTACTACATTCCTTCTGATAGATTATAATTTTTTTATGAAGAAGATGGAACAGAATAAAAAATAAAGTTGGAGTGTATTTTTAGATGAGTTCTTATTGAACCAGATGCTTCTCAATGTGTTCCTGATCTGCTGTCTTTAAACATGCAGTCAGTTAAGAATATATTGAGTTTCGAAAAGAAAGACGGAGGAAATGGATGACTCTGTAATTCAGATCAGTTTAATTTATCATTTTTCATTTTGTGACAAATTGTCGGAATTTTTTGAGTCATTCCCTAACTGACAGACAGATTTTTATCCTTTCTCTTATGAATCATCTAACCTATAGTCAATATGTGCGCTCTTGTTCTATTTTTCTCTTCTCTCAGCCAAGCCAAGCGAGTAACATCTGTTGTTGCTCTTTTAATATCATTATTCTCTCATGAGAATAAAGAGAGATCTGTTGTTAGAGAAAGCGTAACAGTGAAAGGAAGCAGAAGAAAATGATACGACGACAGTGGCAGGGCAGGGCTGTCTATTAAAGCAATATGGTTTGAAATTGAGAGAGGAGAGGAAAGATGTGAAAATGAAATCACGTGAGAAGGAGCAAAGGCTGTGTTGAGTTATGTGATGTGAATGAACAATCTTATTCCTCTTAATCATCCTTTAAAATTTACGGTGAAATGGGTTTGGATGACGTGACGCGAGGTGACATAACAAGAAGACACGCAGTTCTGTACACTACACAATTAAGCTGAGAAAGTGGTGAAAAGGGGGAAAATACGTTGTGACTTAACTCTACTTTCCCTTTGTGTGGCTTGGCTTTGTGACTTGTGATCAATAACAAAGTCATCATAACAATACTAACTGCGTATTTTACATGGAGAAGAAGTTAATGAGAAGCTTATTTACATAACCTCAATATATTATATCCTATTGTTTATCATTATTCTCATCATGGCCTCCCCTCCACCACCACATCACACACATTGATCAGCTCTGCCTTTCTTTACACAGTTTGTTGGCCAGGCGTAAAATGACCTGGCTTGGCTTGGACTCGACTGGCGAAAATATAAGGAGAGTAATTTGCTAGTCCAGATAACTAATAAAGGAAGTAGGAAGTCAAAATTAAACCGGCTGTTTTAATACGCACAATACGCTTCTGGCTATTGTGATGATCATGACTGTGACGGTGGTTTGTTTGGGAAGATGGCAATATGGCGAAAATTGATTAGTTCCTCATCTGCTCTCAATATGCATGGTGTAATCAACAAAAAAGGCTATCAGTTGTGTAATCTTTATGATCTTTATGAAAAAAACTTCCTGAATACTAGAAAATAGATGAGGAGAATACAATGGAAAAGCCAAGTCAAGACAAATAACCTTGCTTTTACCTTCTATTATGGCTTTTTTTTGGAGTTGTAGCAGATCGCCCCGTGTTTTGGTGTATTTCATATTTATTACGTGGAATGCTTTATTATTCTGTTTAGTACACATTTTCAAGTTATCACGTAGTACGTTAGCATTCCAGGGGAAAAAAGTGGAATGTCCAATGTTGAATGTGACAAGTGGAAATGCCATATTTCTCATTTTCTTGTTTAGTCTTGCGAGATATTTGACATTTTAGTCATGCATGTGTGATATATGTACGTGAGCACAATATATTTTTAGATTTTTTTTGTCATATTCAAGTAAATATTTTTGAGTCATCAAATGGTCATTAGGGAATGGTTGGCAACATTCTTACTATTGACTACACAACAAACAACCTACCTGGTTGAAAAGCATGGCTATTTGGTTGGATGGGTTGACCATTTGCGTACCATTTTTACATAACTATTGCTAATGGTCAAGAATGCGGTGGTGGTGGTGATGAGGTGACATACATTCTTGTGAAATGAATTATCCCCTCAAATTCAATAAGCTTTTTGTGATCTGTAATTGTGACCGAATCTGTAAGGAATGTTATGAATGAGTCCAAATATCCTTTTTTAATTTGAGGTTTCAATTTATATTTTTAGCTGTATTAAATGGTCAAATGCTATTGCTTCATTTGAACTTTAGAAGAAAACTGGAAAGAGAATTAAAGGAAAATACCAATTATTTACCTTTTTCAAGTCATGATGATACCTCAAAGTGGAAACTGATTTGAAATTGAATGCGATCATAGTTTGGTTTATTTACACAAGCACACACACGTGTGGTTTCACTTGAAGGAAACCTTTTTCTAATGACTTGAGGCTAAATTGGGAGACCCGGATCTTTTTTTGTTTTCAGACAGTCTACCGAAAAGACTATAAGACTATAGACTACCTACACATAATAAACGTAATCACTTTACTTAAGCCTTCCCTTGAAATTTTCTGCAGAATCCAATTCACCCATTTATTTAAACAGGCAAAACCTCATTCCAGGCTTCCAGGTCAAATCCGATCAAATATTTAAAATGACAACAAAACAGCTTAGGTATTTATAACATATTTACGTCTTCGGTTGATTTCTTTCCCATTTTTTTGTGTCTGTTTCATTTTTAACTATGTTATGTAGGTTGTATGGACGTACACAAAAGGGTACGCACACACACGCATCAGTTCAGGAAATAAATAGGAATCACACTAAAATGAGACGAACATAAATCGGATCAGATGAGATTGTGAACCGCACACACATAACATAACGAACCGGATATTTTATTTGAAACTAGACCAGAGTGAGTACATTATCGTTATAAAAAGCGGAGTGAAAAGTGGAGTAGTGTGTCTAGTGTAGTGACAGAATTATTGGAGCGGTTTGATTTCGCAGGTTATTTTGTCCATCAATCTTTCATCCGAAAATACACATTTTACGTACGTACATGGATATACCAACAAAAAAGGGTTATAAAACATTATGTGGGAGTGTGGAGGGAGTCGAGTACTAAAATAATATCTTACACAAAAACACACATTCGCAAAGCCAGCAAAACCTTGCTACTTTGTATTCTTACCTTGTCTAAAGAGGATTTATTAGATTTGGTAGAGAACTTGATAGAGATTCTTTTTTTTTTGAATTACGTACAAAAAACGTACGTACATTATGTTTGGTTTCTCTTTATAGAGTTGCGGTTTATAGTGTGGTGTAAACCTTTTTCGGATTTTATAGAAGGAATCAGATGAGCTTATGGAAGAATTGATTCCATTTCCTTTGTATCAAAAAATAAAATAAGTGTACACGACGCCACGGGGTACGGTACATTGGATATAAAGCAGCTGTCACACAAAGTGAGGCATGGAATTTCCAAGTAAAAAAGTCTGTCTGGGTTTGAGATAGAGAAAGGCGATGGGGTAAAATGGTACAATGTACGGACTTTCCAGTACAAAAAATAAATTAGTATTTTAAAATGGGTACAAAATGGGGTTTTAGTTATATGTTAAGGAGTAAAACAATTTATCAAATGGTTGTAGAGTTACGTTTACCTTCCATGAATTGTTTCATCCCAATATAAGAAGGTACGGACTAGCGAATCCAATAAATCCAAACATCTTTAATTCTAAATAATCGGCAAATATGCTGTAAATTAAATTATTTCATTAAAATTGTACACAAATTCTTGCCAAATCTTAAAACTGGTCCCATCATACTTACTAAATATTACAAATATAAGTACATTACAGGTTTATGATACTATTAACATATTAAATGGGAGTAAAGAAGCGATATATGCACTTATTGATGTGAGTTTTCCACAAATTTGATTGAAGGACAACCATGTCACATTCAGGCTCGTCTGTGACGCCGGGTGGTGTTGGTTGTAGTATTTTCCTGTACATCGTCTTGATTTTGATGTATGACTCATTTTAGATTAAAACTAAAAGGAAATGTTACGAATTGCAATCCCATTTCCGATTTTTCTCACCTTTTCGTCTATAGAAAAATTTTCCTTGAACTTTTTTGGTAGTTCAGTGTCGTCATCGACAGGCAGTTCATTTCTCTTTGCCTTTCAGTTTGTCCTCAGTCCTCGTGCCTTGCTATTTTCCTTGTCTGAGGTGGAATAAAAGAGAGAGAGGAAGAATGCGAAATCTACCAAGTGAACCGAAATTGCAAAAAATACTCAATTTTAAACCAATTCATCTTTTTTTGCAATTTGTCTGACTAACGTGCAATGAAAATAAGTGATTAGAATTTATTTATTTATGTTCGTTCTCTCCATAAAATTAAAGAACTACAAGACGAGTTCTTGTACATAAAATACATTATGTACTCTATTTTTCCTTTATAAAATTATTATTCCAAGAAAATCAAGTTATATATTTGGCTTCTTAGTTGATTGAATATTTTTTAAAGATGTTCATTTCCTTAGAAGTGTGCACATACTTATTTTTGAACAATTGAACATCAAACAGCACTACTTGCTTTTGATTTTTCAATTTTCAATCATTTTCATTGAAAAATTTCCTCGAAAAATAGTCAGAATTTGTCAAAGAGGCTAAATTAAATAAGAAAAGCTGTTACATAAAATTGATTGTGAATCAAAATTAATAAGTTATTTTAGGTTAAAAGCAATCGCTTGCCATTGCACTCCCATCTCATTTATTACACTAGACATGTTTACATAACAAAGTCAGCATAACTACCAACCAACCTAACAAAACCACCAACAGTGCAACTTGTACATTGAGTTATTTGTTAACCATAAAAATTCGTTTTAATGTCACATTACATCGCTTGTTTTAAAAGTTGATAGATGATCTCTGATTCAAAATTGGCAAAATTTCACGTTCACTAACAAACAGAAAAACATGTTATGTCATTTTCATCTTGAAATTCCTATGGAGTGCAGCTGCTGTTGTAATTGCGGTTTATATAATACCGATCTAAATGGTGTGACAGGGTTCATCTACTATGTGCACTGAATACTATAGCATGTTTTATGGCCATGTACCTTGTCATTCCTTCACATTCCAATTTATTTTACAAGTGAAAAATAGTTTCGCTCTTATTTTCGACTCAAGAAATTTTCAATTCAAATCCCATTCACATCTCAAAAAAACCGAACACACAAACAAGTACAATTTAAAAGGGTTAAGGACACTTTTCTCCTCTCGTTTGTCAGCTTTGTCCATCAGTAAATATATTTTATTTACGACTTGTTTTTCTCAAGTTGAAAAACTGAACTGGTTGCAGCAAAAGAGATTTTTTTGACAAAGTGGAGAAAGGAAGGAAGCCAAGTCAGGAAATCCACAAGGGAATCGGTACGCCATGACTATGACATGCTTATGGAATGACACGGCGCAACAACGGAAAAAATAACTTTCAGAAAATTTAGAAAGTACATACCTGCTTTTTGTATGTTTACCTATCTTGACGAAAAACTCGGAAATAAATAATATCATTTGTTTGGCAAATGATGGCACTTAAACGGAAACGACGAAATTCGAGAGTCCTTCCGAAATATGTACATATTTTTGAGTGATGATTAGAATGGCTTGGCAAGTATGAAGCTGAAACGTGATAAAGGGTTAACATGAAATTTCACTTGACTTTCAACATTTAAGGGACAGGTTGTCTTTCAACATTGCTTTGATGTAAAATACCAAAAATATGAGGCTGAGGCGAAGTACATTTTTCAATTTTTATTTTGACAAAAATTTCCGAGAAAAGTAATTCGTTTTGCTTATTTTCTGTCAATATTTCTTGGGAAAAAATATTTTTGACCTGCTGGTCATCTATCAATTACGTTAATACTTCCTCCCACATTTTTTGTATGTTTTCTTGAAAGCCAAATTAATTTAAAGAAAAATGCCGGAAAGAATGGTGGAGGAGGAAACCACTTTTTCCAAGAATTAATAAAGTCGTCAGGAAGAAATATGTTATGTATTGCTATTTCCCTAATGATCCTTATCATCTTGGAAGGAAACATTTCAATATGGAGATTTCTTATGATGATATTGATCAGAATTGAGTGGCTATGTTGGAGAGAAAGGGAAGCTTTATCCAACAACAACATCCTCTCTCATCGATAAATAAACATTGTGTACAAAATATGCCTAAATGTTGTTCAATACTCAAAATGTTTACACAGATTTTCTGAAGATATTCTCATGTTATTTTCTCTCTTGGTTCAATGAGACACAGTGAAACATGTTTGTCTTCAAAATTAACTCTTGATAAAAACCCTCGAGGACTAATTCAGATTAATACATAATTCTAAGATAAATATGCGCCTACCTATTTCTATTTCACATCCTTTTGTCGAAAACGAAAGATTATACTCAATTTAAAGGAGGGAGAGAGAAAGATGATGATGATTGAAGATTAAAAAGGCCACATGGAATTCCTCCAGGGACTTGGAAAATTTCCACATGAAGATATTTTCTAGAAGAAATGATGATAGTGATGATGGAAATGAATATAGTTTGCTAGAAATTGAATAATAGGTGTATTTATTTCCATGTATTGAATATTACTACATGGAAAAGTGTTTAGGACAGGACCCCACCACCAATTGCCAAAATGTTCTCAGTATTCAGATTATGAAATTTGGGATATTATAATGTAGTAGGAAGTTGCATGCTTGTATGTATGTGCGTGTGTTTTTTGTAGATGAAGCATGTTTGCGAAATTGCTCTAAAAATGAAGAAGAAGATAAATGTGTGACATGACTTGTAAATGTGAACTGTGGAAAAAAATGAATGTGACGGGGTTTTGATTTATTGCAAAAGGCTTTGACCTGGTTATTTACACAACACAGTTATATTGCTATATATTTTCATTTGTAAAGTATGTCTGTTGTAGAAAAGGGGGGAAAATGCGAGTAAAATATTTTAAGTAAAAATGTCTAGAGTGAGGTACACTTGAAAATTGGTACTTAAGGATGATACCCTTTACCACACCACTACTTATTCTGAGTTGACATATGGGAAGAAATAAGTATACAAGGCATACTTGAGAAATGGAAACATTTTGCTACAAAGCTTAATTCAAGTTAAAGTCAGCATAAATAAGTAGTCATCTTCAATGTAATATTTTTGTGGGGAAATATGCTAAGTGGATTAGCAGTTGTTGAAAAGGGAGGAAAAAAGCAAGTAGGAAATCTCTCTGACTCGACTCGAAAGTACTTAAGTCTGGTGAATTGAATATTCAAGTGGAGATTTTTACCAGTTGCTTTAGCTTTGATGATGACGATGATATGATGATCTGTGTTGCTGAAGGAAAAAAATCTCTTTAGGGAAAAAGAGTATTTGCTTTTTTTGGATCAGTGGAGTAGAGAGCAAAAACCTTTGCTTTTGATGTGTTTTCCTATTTCCTTCTGCTTAGCTATTTATTTGCATTTATCAAGAAAATTTGGCTATTTTTCTCTTGAAAATGATGTTGAATGAAATGGGGCAATGCTATGGGCCATTAGAAGCAATAAAGAGAAAATATTGGAGATATTATCTTCATGGCTGAATAACAAGCATAATGTTAACTGCGGAGGAGAACGGTGAAGAAGTGGGCTAGTATTTTTTTTTCTTTGCAGTTAAGTAAGCAATATTATATTGGCAAATGCAATGTATTAGCTTATTGGCAGTGGCAAGGCAAGTGGAAGTACAGAAACTAGACATACTTCTTTTTTAGTGGGACCCGGGATATTTTCTATGATTTTGTATCCTTTTACATGTAAAATTTAATGGGCAATGTGAGAAATCATCATTGAATCATAGAAAAGATTCCGGGTCTCGCTAAAATAGAAGTATGTCTGGTTTCTGTATAGAGGGGACACATGCTGATGGCATTCTGGAGTTGGACTAGGATAAATATGCTTACAACTTTTTTGCTTTGAGTGTAATTCTAATAACTCTTGTTATCTGGGGAAAAACAGGGATATTTATTATCAGCATCATTTAATGGCTAGTTGAAAGTGCAGTGGACTGGAGCAGAGTAAAGTATGCTTTGGGATAAAAAGAGACTTATACGGGCTTTCACCATTATTATCTGTGAGCTCAAAAAAATAGATCAAGATAAGTTTATACAAAGCTTTCATTCTTATAAAGGTTTCAGTCTTGTCCCAAGCCTTGAAAAACGGAATTCTTTGTCATTTTTATTCAAAATTTCAAATGCTTGTTATTAGACTGGATAAGTATTTCCAAAAACATTTTAATTAATTATTATGTTTTATTTGGAAGCATTGACTGAAAAAAGTCATTGTATTCTTGTTTATTATTGGTGCGTTATGTAAAAAAAGAGAACAAAGTAGTAGTGCTCAGGGTTCACGGATAATTATTGAAGAAATGATACAATCAGAAAATTGTAACTTTTTTTTCTGTTTCCGTTTTCCATACACGTTTGATTTTTTGTCATTCATCCCATCACATCCATCAAAACACCCGTGGCTTTGTGTTTTTTGCTATATTATATTTTTTCAAGGAAATAATTTCCCATTCTTATCAAGGTTATTTGTTATACTATTATTATTTGATATTTCCCATGTTGATATGATACTGCTTTCTTGTCCTGTTGGTGTTCCCTGCTGTTGTTAGCCAAAATAAAAATTAGCTTTGCTTCACCATTTCTTCCAATATTATTGCACAACAACAAAAAAAGCAATTTGGGAAAATATTGTATTGTGTGTCTGATTTACAATATATGTTTTCCATATCAATCCTTTTTATCTTTGTCCTTCCTTTAAGTAATGTAACTTCCGGTAGGAATATGGAGAAAGAAAAAAGTAGACATCTTTTGAAAAAATAATAATACCTTTTTGAAGAAGAAGAATAGGAATGAATGTAAAAGGAAATCATAGAAAAGGTTCAATATTCTTGCATTTTGAGGAGTACAAAAGATTTGTGTGGGTTTAAGTAAAAAAAAAGTTTTCTTTGAATTTTACGTAAGTAAAAGCAGAAAATTATGTGATGATTTGCATCTATAGATAAATTGATTAGTTGGCTTTGAGCGCTTTTCCACAGTAGTTTGTAGAGGAAACTTTTAAGAGCATTTAAATATTTTTAGCTGGTTGTTAGTCTGACTAACAATAAGTTAGCCTTGTTTTTTTTGTTGATATTTTTAGTGTTTTGAACAATGAAATGGGTTGATGTATATTGTATCTTGTGAAGTTAACGCTATCTAAGAAGCTTTTCTTTTTAACAATGGATGATGATCATATGATATGGATATGATATTTAAGTGCCTATTGTATCAATTTCAAGGAATTGAAATGAATACACAAGCTAAAAGCTCTTTATATGTATTTGATATTGCTACATGATACCTTTGTAGAATTACACATTACCCATATATGTAACTTTTGTGCCCATAAAAAAATATGTACTAAAAGTATCAGATATTTATCGGTATCATCTTCGATACAGGATAGATGATCTGATGATGATGATCATGATACGGTACATTAGCTAAATGGAAAAACAAGATGAGACGAATCAAGAAAAGGGAGATGAGCAGTCAAAAGGAAATGGGTTATTGATACACTACAAATGTACATCTGATGGCTGATCTGATGCTGATGGTTTTCTTAAGAAACACATCACATATTTTTGATTTTCGTCACCCACTCTGCAAAAAAACCAGACTAGTCGCTGTAGTCAAAAAAGTAGTAGTCAAGATAAGATAGACAGAAAGTTTTTATATCAAGTGGGAAAGATATGTAATTTTTTTCTTTGTAGTTCTCTTGTTCTTCAATATTTTAAACAAGTTGCACACTATTTTGTGATCTCCTTTTTGGACGTTACGTCTCTGAGAATTTGGTTTAGAAAATTTGGACTTGTTTTGGTCGGAATTTCGAATGAATTTTGTGACTTTTTAATCTCAAAGGAAATCAGGAATGCGTTTTATACTTTGTTTTACTAGCTTCCTAGAAATAGATATGGTTAGGATAGAAGGTTTAAAATTTAAAAGAAAAGTTAAAATTTTTGGAATGGGAATGTCCCAAAAGGATTGAAATACAAGGAAATCTTATGACTTGTGTTATTTTGGTACGATGAAGAAACACGTCTCAGTTTAACCCAACCTGCAATGCAGTCGCAATCGCGTAGTGAAATGATCTTGAAAAGACGAACAAACATATCATATCGAACACCTGCAGAGATTCAAGTAATATTTGTCATGTAATTTGGCATATATGGAGTTTATAGAGCGTGAGTGTGTTTATCTACGTGGTTTTTAATAATCCAAAGCTATTTTATAGAAAGGAGCATAGCAGATTAGTGTATTCAAAAACTTTGTCACAGACAAAAAGATGAAAATCGAGAACATTGTAATTGCAAGGTTTGCTTTTGAAGGATGTCATGTGGGATGTGGGATGCACAGATGGATGGATTGATTTTAATTTTAAAATTCAATAGAATCGTCGTTAAGTAGCTGAGCGGCAGATTACTTAAATGTTATGCCCATATAAGTATGTGTGTTTATGTTTGGCATTTAAAACTATTCCAATCATCAGTTAAATAAGCTGATAAAAGGGTTGCTTTTGATAGTGATTTCGATTGGGAGAATAATTACGCAATATAATGAAGTAAACAATTAATTGTACAAATTGTTAGATATTGTTTGAAAAGGTGATTTTACAGAGAAGCAAACAAATAGCATTATATGGACAAATTATGAAATACATAAATGCAAATGGGCGTACGTGACAAATTACAATTGACAACGCAATTTACAGGAATTTCGACACACGAGGCACCACATTTTATTTTGCTGGCCACGAAAACGGCTGTGTGCACACGGTGTGGTGTGTGAGGAATTCCGGTGTAATCCAGAAAAAGTTTGGAGACGAAATGTCACTATCAAAATTGATCTTCTACACGTGGAAAGCGTAGGAAAGGAATCACAGTTTGTAGTATGCATCCATACACACCATACACCATATGTATCTATCATTTGGGAAAAATATGGACTCAGCATAATCAAAGCAGCCTAATAAGTTCGTGGAAAAGCATAAAAAAGAGTTATAGAAGTAGTACAGGCAGATAGATTAGGTTTGTGAGGTGAATGGCTGTAGAAGCAGTTTTGAGATGTTTTTCACAAGGTTTTCATGGAACAAAATTTTAAAGCTTTGGAATTCAGTAAAGTGATTGAAAAGGTGCTGAACGTTTGAAAATTGGTTGGAAGAAGAGAGCCTTTGGAGATTGACATGATTGTCACGTAACTTATTGATTTAATAGATGGGTCATATAGGTAGGGTGATATGACTATGCATAGTGATATGAAAGGGTGAACTCTTGTATATTGATTAAGTATTTAAAAAGAAGAGGTTTTGGAAGGAGAGAACGAGGAGGCGATAGCAAACAAAATGTACACAAGCACATTGATTACCTCGAAAGTAGGTTCAAAGAATTAATTAGACTTTCCACCAAAATGATTCAACTTGAAAATGATGATGATAAGCTGGTAAAGTTGAAGAGGAGACTTGTGCAAAATGTACAGTGATGTAAAATCATGTAGCATTTTGTAATTTAGTGAAGCTCTAAAGTTCTAAATAGCAAATATACATACATTGTTTATGTTTACACGTGTATGCAATTTAAATAGGGAATTCAAGTTTCAAGGAGAGAAAGCATTTTGTAAAATGGAGAGAGAAGTGATCAAAAGTGTGTGGGAAAAAGTTGGTAAGAACAACCTATTATTTAGATTAGCTTGTTGTAAGAGAAGGTATTAAAATTGGCAAGCAAATTCAATGTTTAGGCAGTTTGTGATCAAATCAAAACATGGGTTTCCTTTTATGACCATGTTTCTCATTAAGTCATCATTATCATTATCGTCACAGAACAGAGTTTTAGGTACCTCAATAATTTTCAGTTATCAAAATGGCCTTTCAACAGGCAAGTTATTTTGTTTTTTTACTGTTGACGTGATTAGATTTTAAAAGTTTTCTATAATTTCTCCAGAAAGAAGAAGAAGAAAGATGTGAGTGGAATAGTTCAATTACCCTTTGTTTTCTTTGTGTATGCAAGCAAATTACATTGAATTTGAAATTTCATGCGCAAAAAAAGAAAAATAATGTCGTGTCATTTCATTAAGATGTTAATGTAAACAAAATTCTTGTTTTTTTTGTGAAAAACAAAAGAAAAGACAACGTGACATGGTTTTTTCATAGTTAGTCAACAGATTTCTAATTAAATAGGTATGTTGGAATGTAATTTGAAAAGGAGAATTATTTTTTTATGAGAAACTCGTCAAGAAAACTTGGGAAAAATACTACGTTTTTTTGTTGGATGGAACGAACGATTATGTAACATTCTTTGAAGTAGTTTTGCTGAAAGCTTCTGGAATTTTCTGACACAATCTTTTCCTGATATTGGCACAGGAGTGAATTGCAATAACCTCGCGCAATAAGTTTCAATGCAATGCAGACAAGCGTGTTAGTTAATACATTCGCTAGAAATTTTGGTTTTGCAATTGATTAGTTCTTATTTCCAACCAACCAACTACATATATAAATTTCGTGGAATTTTTGAGTGAAACGAGATACATCTTTTTGGTAGGAAAACACCTGAAACTAATTTGAATCCCTTTCTTCGTATTTTTCATTGT
>JAQFZH010001027.1:0-24874 GCA_034695485.1 Entomobrya nivalis
GAAGTATATGTTTCTGATTATCTGTAAACATCCCATTAATTTGGAAATAAAACTATCTATCTATCTATCTATCTATAACTAGGTTAGTGGATGACATTATCACAATAGGCTACTCACAAACTTCTTCAAAAACTCGGGCTAGTGTTTTCTAACACTTGATTACAAAAAAGTAACTGCTTAAATATTCTGTTAATTACAGTGCGTTAAAAAAATAAAAATGCACGACACTTCTGTTTTACTTTTATTCAAACAACTGAAATGTTAATATTTTGAACTTAATAATAGTGTTTAAATTGGCTATTTAAAGTGTTAATGCAACGAGTAAACGACAAATATTGAATTAGCAAGACCTCAAGGAATGAGGCTACAATTTTTTGTAAACCCGAACCTAAAAAGACACCTGACCGCTTAATAATTTAAGGAGGAGTAGGAGGGGTATAGTTCGATATTCAGAAATTAAACACACAGCTATTGCGTTCATTCAGTTGAGAATATGAATGTGGATTCCGAAACATGCTTGTATGCTTGCTTATGTTTTATTACAACAAAAGCGAAATGCACTTATGCATAAAATACATGTTTTCTTTATACCATACTATTTGGAGCAAGTTAATCTAATTTGCCTGAATTGCAGTTATGAATATATGCACACAAAATGGTACTAGATATTAGATGGTTAATGAACAGATATGCATGTCGCATTTGCAATGGCAAGTGTGTGAACGAGGTATATAAATGCAAGCATGCATAGTTAAGTAGTCTATATACATTTTAAACATTATTTAGCAAACAAACAGAAATGTGTGTGTGATTATAGTAATGCTTGTTATAAGGAGCATGTGTATGTGCTTCCTGTCCATTTGTACTCTCTGTGAAAATTTCACACTTTAGTACTTTTTGCATCTACTTATGTGATGTAAAAAAGATACGCCCATTATTCATTTATGTGTTGTGTTCATTTTAAATCGAGACAGCTTAAGCGATCGAAGGAACGAACACAAGTGTCTAACAGTGCAGTGTAGAAAATTTTCAATGTTTGCAATACACTCAGGTGCAAACAGTGCACGGCTAGGTACAAAATATCGCAGTTCTTTCGCCAGTTTATATGTTATTTTGGCAAAATGTAAGCTCTTCTTTTCATTTATTAAAAAACTAGGTGTACGTTTTTATTGTGTAAAGTTTAAATAGCGTTGTAGGCTGGTTAAAAATTAATACGTTTGCAAAGTATGTTGGCAATATGAACAAACATAGTATTTAAAGTATGTAACGATTTTGATCTTATTTAAAGTTTATAAGAAATGATAAAGTTAGATAATTTAATATAATATAATCAACACATATTAAACGCTTCCTCGATTATAACAGTTTGTTGTTTATGTTTTGAGACATAAACCTAGAGAAAAAAACTTTTTATACATCATGCCATTTTAGTCCTTCATCGAGTCCAAAGGAAATGCCGATTTTATCCAAGCTGGTAAATAGTTTTGGGATATTGGAAGCCTGAATCTTGTTTTCATATCCATTGAATTGCACAATAGCTGAATTTCTTCTGCTAACCCAATTTTTAATTTTTAACATGATTCCTTTTGTTGGGTACAAAATTTCTAGAAAAATCAACCCCAACCGGTCCTTCATTTCCAATAAGAAGTCAAGACTTATTGGGTCACTCATAGTTAACATTACTCCCATTAGACTGGGCAGGTATAATCTAAAATTTAACGAATCCATCCAAATGCTATTCGCTTCCTTAGCATTTCGTGCCTTTGGAAATTGTAGAGCCAATGTGTTCAGTCTACATGTAAACTTGTCTTCAATCATTTTTAAAATTTCGGAAAGTGGAACAAAGAACGAAGGGATTTCATTCGGGCAAATGAAAATAGTTAAATTTTTAACCATTGGCCACTGAACTTGTGAAGATGTATTTAATTTTTCAAACATTTCAGCCGAGTCTATGTCGGTGTCAAACGACACAAGATTTTGAAAAGGAAGGTTGAAAAAGTTGTACTCGTCATCACACTTTGTAAGAAGTAATTTGGAAATGTGATGATTTTGTTGAATAAAACGATTGAAAATTGGAGCGCGTACGCCTCTGAATTGCACAGAATCTAAATTCCTCAGTTTCGTAAAAGGTGGAAAATTAGCCGCAACTAGTTGGTCTTCAAATTCAACTAAATCTATATTCCATTCCAACGAGGGCGTTTCATCACAAATGTTTAGTGATTTAAGGTTGGGCATGTGAGCCAACCAGTCTTGTATCTTCAAAGCGTCTTCTAGGTAAAAAGCCCATCCAGATATTTCAAGCTTGAATTCGTGAATAAACTGGCCATATTTATGAAGTGCAGAAGATACAGAGTTTAGGAACTCGTGGTCAAAATCTGTTAGCCCATTTCCTTCATTACAGGTGACCACTGAGAGACTGTTCCAAATAAATGGATTTCGAACAACTTCGGGATTGCTGTGAGTGGCCTCAAAGTGTGCCAAGAAATGGGTTACTTCTTGTGAAGAAGCAACAAATTCATTTGTGGTTATGGATCTTGGTAAACCAGTTAAACTATTTGGCAACTTGGCAGGAATAAATTTTCCTTGGAGTAGTTTATCCACAACGGCATTCCAATGGGAACAAACTTCTCGACATTTAAGCAAGTTTGCGAATGACATGACTTCTTGATCTTCCTCCTGCCAAGTAGAAAGGCTCGTTACATTGAGTACATCTTCAAAAAGGAACTTGGTTCTTTGGGACAACGACAGATCTCGGAAAAACGGTGATGAGTTTGCCAGATTGGTAGTAGTCTCAGAGCAATTGCCTAGTTTGTGTAGTGTGAGCAGTCTCCAAACCTAAAAAAATGGATTTCGAAATATTTTTATTACTTTTTTTAATTGAAAATTTGGATCGTTTACGTTTGGATTCGCATTTAAACTAATATTCTTACCGTGTCTGGAAGAATTCGTCTCAGGTGAGTAGAATCCTGGCTGAACAAGTATTCTTCATTTTTAGAATCATTATCCGGAATTCCACGAGACAATTGTAGAATTTGTTCCATTTTCCACTTCTTTGTTTGTCTGTAGGTGATTGTATCCCGTGTACTGTTTTGAAAGATTAAAAGTCAATTATTTTATTTTTACTTAATTGACGTCGTTTCTCAGAGAACAAAGATTAGTTTTTTGGACAACATATCATGTAAGAAGGAAATGCAATCTGATACTGATCAGAATGCAAACGACAGGCTTAAATGTATGCATGCAACTCATATGGTCATTTCATTTTAGGTTGAAGTGATGCATCATATTTCTTTATTGTAAGGCGCTTCCGTAAGTGTGTACACATACGGCATGCAGATGTTCATAACAAAGTAGCAACTGTCAGCTTTAAAATACGTTAGGTGCCTTTGTACATTTGACTATGCATTCTCAAACTAATTCGTGCAATGCCATTTGCTTTGCAACACAATGAAATGACTATAAGGTCATACGAACAAGAAACAACATAATCATTTAAAGTAGAATATATGCGTGAGAAGTAAATAAATATGAGTACTTTTCAAACCAATAAATCTCAAGAATGCATACCTTGGTACTTTTGTATGACTCACGCTTCGAACTTGGAAATCCAGATGATTATATTTTGTATGCCTACATATTTGTAAGTAGTGAATTACATAGAAGTCTGCAACGATATATACAGAACTGTACATCGCATAAGGTAACTACAATTTACAGATATGATTCATCAAATTATTTTATTCTAAAAGGTGAAATGGAGAAACAGAAACATACTTTCGAAGAGATATTGCAGAAATGCTAGTTGCTGCGCTTTATTCGTTTAGCATCCCATCAAATCAAAAATAATTCCAAAAGTCGCTGAATAAATACACGTAAGAACGAATTGGGTTTTTGTTAAAACCTGAGCATATTTATTGCTCCTACCATTCTGTACTGATTGGATTGTTTAATTTACTTACGATTAGTTATGAATGTTCACAAAAACATAATATATTTTTTTGTGTTAAACCCACATGAAGCTATCAATTACCTCTAGATTTTTTTTACAAACCCAAAAGCACTTTAAAATGATGTCATCAATAGAACAAATAACAACTGAATATGTTGCATGCACTTAATGATTACAATACGTGTATGCATTGACTATTGACTTTTAATGTAAACAACTTGTGTAGCACAAGAATACGTGGAATTGTAGTGCATCAATAAAACATCAACTTTTACGGTAATAGAATGTGTTACGGTCATGATGAACATTTGTATTAGAGATCGTATTCAAATACATAACTTTGCCTTTTCATTTTTTATTTGTACTCAAAAATTTATTATGTACACAAATAATTAGTAAAACTTATAAACACAAACTGCAAGTGCATTCAATTAAACATAAAAAGATGCGTTTTGTATTTAATATTGCATATTTAGGGTACAGATAAATAATGCTTTAAATTAAAAAACGCTGCGCCATGAACATCTACTCAAACTCAAACTTTACCAATGCAAACAGACTAACTAAAATACTACAAAGTTTGCTTTCAAATGAAAATTTTATGTTGCAACTAAAAGGCTAAACGTAACTTATAATATTTTTAAGAAATTAAGCAGTAAAAGTAAGGTTAAAAAATGCAGTTTATAAACCCAAAACATCCATTCTCAAATACCACCATAAAAATTATCTTAAACTATTCTATGAGGTAATTATTAGTCTAAAAGAAACAATAACTAATAAATCTGGATATATACAAATGATAGTACGTAAAACTCAGTTTACTTACAAATGATCAATTTCAGTTTCGATGATTTATGTTTTATTACAATTCATACCAATTTACTCCGTTAACAAACCCAAAAGCAACTCCAATTCTATCCAAGTTTGTGAACAGTACGGGAATGTTTGAAGCTCGAATTTTCTTTTCAAATCCATTCAATTGCACGATTGACGAAGGTCGTCCAGTATCCCTGTCGCCTGGAATTGGGTACCCAATGTCAAGTAAAATGAACTCCAGCATGTCTTTCATTTCCAGCAAGAAGTCCAGGCTTACAGGGTCACTCAAACTTAATCTTACTCCCAACAAATTTGGCAAATTCAATCTACTGTTTACCGAATCCCTCCATAAACTTTCAGCTTCTTCAGCTGTTGTTGCTTTTGGAATTTGCAAATAAATTGTGTCCAACTTACCAGTAAACTTATCTTGAATAACTTGAAAAATATCCGCAAGTGGGATAAAAGGTGAAGGATTTTCATCCGGGGAAAAGAAAATTGACAAGTTTTGGATCCCTGACCATTGAACAGTGGAAGATGTTCTCAGCTTTTCAAATATTTCTACCTTGTCAATGTTAGTGTCAAATGAAACAAGGTTGTGGAATGGCAGATTAAAATACTCGTACTCGACATCACATTTTGTAAGGAGTAATTTGGAAATGTGATGGTTTTGCTGAATGAACCGATTGAATATTGGAGGACGAACTCCCTTGAAGTTCACACTTTTTAAGTGGTCCATTTTGGTAAATGGTGGAAAATTAGCAGAGGTCATTCGATCTTCAAACTCAACCAAACCCAAGTTATCTTCGTAACAAGGGGTCTCGTCCATAATTTCCAGTGATTTAAGATTGGGCATGTGAACCAACCAATCTTGAAGTTTTAGGGCGTCTTCAACATAAAACGAGAATCCAGATATCTCAAGTTTAAAATCGTGAATAAAACGACCGTATTTACGAAGTGCTGTTGTTACAGCTTCAAGATGGTCTCGGTCTTCATCTGTCATTCCATTTTCATCATTGATGGTAATCACTGTGAGATTGTTCCAAATAAATGGACTTCGAGTCACTTCCGGCTTCCCGTGAGTGGCTTCAAAATGGGCTAGGAATTTTGGAACTTGGGAGGGCTGACTAGCGTCGAATTCGTTTGTTGTTTTGGAACGTGGTTGATTCGATAATATGTTTCGTAATTTAGCACGGATAAATTTTCCCTTGAGGCGTTTGTCCACAACGGCATTCCAAACGGAACAAACTTGACGACACTTGAGAACACTTGAAAAGGGTAGGCCTTTTCCACCTATTTTCTTGTTCTTGGTCATTGTACGAAACACGTTGTCAAAAAGGTAAAGTGTTCTTTGAGAGGATGTTAAGTCTTGAAAGTAGGGCGATGAGTTGGCGAATTTGGTGATCACGTCAGGACGTTTTGCTAACACAGTAGCTACTGATCTCCAAATCTAAAACAATTAAATAGATTATTAGCTTAAATTATTTAAAGTTTACTTATTTTATTAAAACAATATAACTGTAAACTTTATAACTAATCTACAATATGCTTACCGTCTCAGGAAGAATTCGTCTGAAATGATCAGAATCCTGGCTAAATAAAGTTTCTTCATTATATTCGGTATTCACCTCCGGAACTTCAAAAGAATCTTGTGCAATATTTTCCATTTTATCGATTTAACCTATTTGTTTATTACTTTTATCGATCTATCTTAACAGGAAACTTGTGATTTGAAACTTTTTCGAAAATAAATTGATGTAATGTTTTGATGAGCACTATTGGAGCAATGATTTGAGAGACTTGTCTTCTAACGCTGAGATGCATTTAAACACTGAGGAAAAAACGAATACCAAATGCGAGTTTTACAGCTGGCAGCAATTTTTAAATCAGAATTGTGCACGTAAACATTTAGCTTATACCATTTGCTATGTTATCCTTTTATGCTAGATACCTATACAGTTTTACCTAAAAACTTTCCATGGATAAGTGGCATAGTTTTAAATACATAGCCATTTCATATACATGCATACATACATGCAAGCACACGTAGTGTATTTTCCATCCTATTCATCAAAAACCTTTTGCGTACAAAGCTATCATTGTGTACATTTAGAATCGTTTATAATTCTTTAACATGTATTCTCACTCATGTCAGTAATACTCAAGTGGTAACATTTACTTTTTACTATAATGCTTTTGATATCCGAGGTTTGTCATTAAATGCCATTGCATGCTTTTAAAGTAAGTAAAATAATGTGTTTCTTTCGACAAGATAGGTTTCACTCTGTTTTCTGTCCTAATACGTGACTCATGCTTCAAGCACGAAAAATCTTATGAGTAAAGTATTATGGTTTTCTTTGTGTATGTATATAGGTGTTCCCATGTAAAACAGCTGTAGAGTAATGTTTGTCAACCAAATAAATCGAATAATATACATATTTTTAAGTGTATAGTAGTATGATAAGTAGAAAAATTATCACATGAAATTCAGAGACAATAAAACGTGAATCATAATTACAAACCAAAAAGGGTCATTCTTTGATTTTCATAATTTTAGACTAAAGATTTTATTCATAATAATTTCAACTTCAGGCATAAAACTTAAAAATGCTCAATTGCATTACTGACACTTACTGATACATTTAAAAAATATTATTCAATATGCCATCTGATGTTGAATTTAAGGAACACGATGAACGTTTAAACTTTCTTTTGGTAGTCTTTTATGATACGTTTATTCACAAGGTCCTTTGTACATACAATGCTCCTTCCTATTACATTTGACGGTTTGACTAATGTCAACTGCCCAAGATTTTAAATGTCTTCAAACAATTCGTTGCATACACAATTAATATCAAAATGACATCTGTCAGCTTCAAAGATTACAAGAAAGTATCAAAGATCAATATCTTATGAACACATGCATACATAGGACACATTGGTGTTGAAACTGTGTATTTGCTGTCAACAAGTTAGGAAAAGCTCAGTAACCCATGTGTACTTGCATAAGGTGAATCATAACTAGAATTATTTAAGAAAAAATAGTCTTTACACAGTTGCGTGTATACGGGCGAAGACAAAAAACCAGAAAATGTAGTTGTACCTATAAAATCTAGATGTAAACATATTCCAAGTAAATAAAACCATACGTCTCCATTGATGTATAACTGAAAAAGCTTGTAAAATGGTATAGCGTAATTTTCAACAATTTATTATTCAAACTGACATTCGAAAATTACTTTTGAAATTATTTCACCGCAAAAAAAACTTATAAATAAATAATAGCTAAAATATTTCAATAAAGCTATTTTGCTACTAAGAAATTTTTAAAGTAGTGCATTGTTAAGGCTTACAAACTCGACAACAAAATATTGAAAGGTTTTGATATAAGCGTACAACGTTCGTAAAAACAACCTCATGTACATATTTAATCTCAATACGCTTCCTAAAATAATAGAAGTGATTTTCAATATAGTTTTTAGAGTAATCTCACCAAAAAATATTAACACCGAACCATAAACCGTATAGACCATAAACACACAACAGCTAAAATTCTACTAATGCTTATAAGATCAGGCACCATCTCGTTTGGTTTATCATAAAACGCTTCTCTTTCCACATTTGACTGTGCAAATTGGGCAAAGTCATTCCATTCATTCATCAACCCAGCTTTGCCGATTCTTTGCAATGTTCCTAAGATCCAATGTATGTTTCCTGTGTTTTCACGAAAAAGTATGGCTCGCTCAACTTTTTACACACGTTTCTTTCCAAATGAAGATACCAATGACGCTTAAAATCTTCGTACATATTTTCGTTTACCAAAATCCCAATTCAGTTGAGCGGATAATTGATCACCAATACATGCGTAATCTTCCGTTATGTTTACACAGTCTTCGACATGATGCATTCTGAGCACATCTTTAAGTTCTATTGTAGTTTGATATGGTTTTGGTTTTTCGCGAATAAGCGCCAGGCTGGTTACTTGAACTTTATAGTTTGTTACTCGCTGCAGATCAATATTTATACCAAAGAAGCATTATATTAAAGTTATAAGTCAGGTCCCTTTTAATGATTTAGCCAGTTTAAATTTGTTCATTTGGTATTGGCGAGTTTACTCTTAAGAAGATAACGCGTTATACTATGCACTAGAACATTGTGCTATAGGTTGTCGACTATTGTGTTTACTCTGCCCTAACGACTACGACAAAAATGTTTTTAACTCTCAATATTTATCTATCTATCTTCAGTTACATCAATGAAATACAACAGTATAAAAAAAAGTGTAAATTCCAAATAAAGTAAGTGATTTAGAAACTAACAAACTTCAATGTCCATAAAACTTACAGCATATCCTGTGACGTAGGAGATATATGTGCTTGTTTAAATGAACTGCACAGTTCTTCAAAATATGAACCAATTTTGGTCGCAAAAGAAGTATTTCGATTAAATGATAATTCATTGACGTAAGTAGGTCTAATATTTGCATATCATATGTATATAATATGTAGGACAACAAAACCTTTCAAACATCAACATTTTGATGCAGTAACATTCCTAAGTACAAAAGCACAACACGTTCAAATGAACGAATAAAACCAACACCTAAACATTTTTCAAACAAGTAAATGTTTATAAGCAATATCAGAATTAATAGGGGAATTATGATTAGTTTGTTAAACCAAACGTTTGTCGAACATTTATTATTTAAATGAAAATTTTAGCTAGCATTTAAGTATTAATTCAAGTTGCATATTCATTAATAGCCAAACACTGCTTACGTTGTAAAAACACTCAAACAAATTGCATAAGTACTTATATTTGGCATATATTAGATTAACATTAAAATGTCAATATTGATACGAAGGAAGTAAACTCAATATACTTGTCACCTGCTACATGACAATTAAAACTAATGAATTGCTTGTATGTTGTCACTCGTCAAATAATTGCATACTAGTTTTCCCCTTACATCTGTAATTAAATTTTAGCAAATATTTTTGTATAATAATTGAAGTAAAGTCATGCCATTCGAACTATTAAGCTTTTTTACAAATTACAAAGAAAGCTTAACTTAGTCAGTCAAAAGCTTATGAAAGTAGCTTACATAGTAAATTGCAGCTAGATTCTTCCATTAAAAGCTTAAAATCATGGAACAAAGTTCCCAGCAAAATATTTTATACTTCGAAGATTTCTATCATTATCATCAAAGTGAATTTAATTATATTGTAGAAAATTATTCCAATTTGAGAAACTACCATCATCATCCTGACCGTCTTTTTCCAATGTTAATTTTTGCAAACGAAATAGCAAAAGCAGTTAACTTTTCTCTCATACTAAAAGCAATAAATTACACAACACTCGGCTCTGAGAAATTTCCAACCTTAATATCTGCATTAAGCGAAGTCAAACCTGAAACTAAAAGACCGCTATACTTCTGGAAATCGTTTAAAACTAATTCACAACATAACAATCCCATATTTATTCCAGAACCAAACTATCCTTACAACATTGCGTACTGTGATGTGCCGAGAATTGAAAACGACTCATTTTGGGATTTAAGTGTGTTTATGTCTCCTTTTAGAATTTATATTTGGGTTGCTTTAGTTGCGACGATGGTTTTCGTATCATTTATACATTCAGTATATATTGAACACAGTGAGAGTAAAGCGACGTGTTCCTTTAAATATCAGTTTTTCCCAACATTAAACATTTTGCTTTCCCCAAGCATTGGCATGTCATTTTGGAAGGTAAATAGAAAATCAAGGATATTGGTTTTATGGTCATTAACATCAGTTATTTTAGTGACATTTTACTTAGGTGTCATGTGCAGTAAAATGATCAAGCCTGCTCCTTTCGTAATTCTTAAAAATGTTAAAGAGCTGAGTGTAAACAATTATTCACTAATTTATCTTTATGCTAACCACTTGGAACTTATTTCATCTGTGGCCCGACTACAAAACAATTTGGATCTTCTGAATTTATTGGAAACTTCTGAAGTTCAAGTTAACGAACGAGAGTTTATACATGAGTTGGCTTTTGGTAATAAGAAAGCAGTTTTGTATGCATGGACAGCCGTTTGTCATTGGGCAACATTGGCTATGGACTTGATTAAAAGAGAGGAATTACTGGAAAATGGACAAATTGCGAGCTCGAAAACATGTTTCATTGGACTAGAATTGATATCTCCTGGAAAGTTGTACTACGGATTTATTCCACCGAATCATAACAAAGTAGCTTTTGTTATGCAAATAATGTTTGACACAGGAATATATAGCCGGTGGATGAATGAATATATTGGATTAGCTACTGCTGGCAGAGTGCAGGATCGGGGAAAACTGAAAAGTCCAACTAGGTTAATAGCAGATGATTTTGTTGACGGTGATGGAAATATGGTGCCTTCACTAAAACTTGATGGTAAAATTCTAAAAGCTTTTGTTTTGTATGGAATTGGTAATGTTTTTTCTCATCTTGTTTTAATTTCTGAAATAATTAGGAAAAAACTTAATTAAGTATATTAATTGAACTTGGGTGTAGATACAGACTAAATCAAATTTATTCTTTCTAAATTATTGATACTTTGTATTTGCTTCGTACGTGTTCCCTTGTACTTCGCATGGCTTTGTATATATTATATTCTAATCTGTGCAACTTTTTAAATCATTTGCAAATGAAATCAATTCAATCTGAAAAAAGGTACAGTCTTCTACGTGGAGACCGAGAATCCTGAGATTTCAAGTTTGAAATCTTGAATAAAACGGCCGTATTTACGAAGTGCTGTTGTTAGAGTTTCAAGACGCTCGCGGTCATCATCTGTCATTCCGTTTTCATCAATGGTGATCACTGTAAGATTATTCGAAATGAATGAACTTCGGGTCAAATTCGTTTTCACGTGAGTGGCTTCAAAATGATCCAGAGATGTTGGAACTTGTGACGGTTGACTGGTGTCAAATTCGTTTGTTATTTAGAAGCGTGGTTGATTTGATAACATTTTTCGTAACTTAGCTCGAATTACGTAAAACTTTAGCCTAGTTATGTTTTAACCAATTAAATATATGGACATAAATGTTTAAAAGAGTTAACTAGTATGATTTTTTTTAAACTATTTTGACTCAATTTGACAGCCTATTATGCAAACAGTGAATTATTATAACAAAGCCAAGCTGAATATAAAAATGTATGCACTTTTCTTCGGATATCTTTAACGACGTTCAGAAGGTCGTAAATACGTCAAAGGCTGCTTTGATTAGATGTGACCATTTTACTATTTTTAACGTATAAACTGTACTTTTTCAAATAATATAATAAACATACGCCTACCAATAAAAAAGCATCTTATAGCTTTGATGATTGTGTTAAAGTATCAAAGAAGTATGATCATTCATGTATGTAAGCATGAGTGTAAAACATTCTAAACCACTCCTACTGATATTATTTACTCAACTCCACCGATGAGTCATATGCATCAAAAATATTTCAATGTCAAAGACAAGAACATTTTCTACGCACAATATTTATGTTTCAATTATTTAGCTGTTTGAGTTACATAAGTTACATAAAAAAGTTCTAATATCGAATAAACTAAAGTATCAAATTTAATGACCAGTACCGCAAAAAATGTTCCAATATCACTATTTTTGTGCAGCAAAAAAATATCATGCAGATAAACGAATTCCACACACAAACATGTTATTAAACCATGACAAAATTATTAGAGGCAAATATTTACTAATTTTTAATACAACATGTTTGTCCAACATTTATTAATTCAATGACCCTTCCAGCCAGCCTAACAAATAATCATGAAACTATGTTTTGCATTGTGTAACCACTATACCAAAGTTCATGGTTATTTTCAGTTCTCATGTACTATTAAGTGATGCGAAATATGCAATGTAAATATTTATAAAAATAAAATAAAATCAATACCTGAGTGACTGCCTTCGTGGCAAATAAAATTATTGAAACGCTTTTATGCTTACCTCCATAAAATAAACTGTTTATGCTTGTTTTTTCGTTACAACTGTAAATCAACTCAACCAAACTTGTCGGCATACTATTTCAAGTAAAATCATAGGATTTGGATTATCTTACTTGATGGAAATAATAAAAAAGCATAAGTTAGAATAACTTGAAACAGTCAGCATCTTGAATTTGCGCAACCAAAAGCAATTGAATATTGACTTTATTTTTCTTTTAAATCATGGAACTAAGTTCCCAACAAAACATTTTATATTTCGAAGATTTCAACCATTATAATCAAAGCGAATTTAATTTCATTGTAGAAAACTATTCGAATTTGAGAAACTACCATCATCATCCTGACCGTCTGTTTCCAATGTTAATTTTTGTTAACGAAGTAGCAAAAGCAGTTAACTTTTCTCTCATTCTTAAAGCCATCAACTACACATTACTAGGCTCTGAAAAATTTCCAACCTTAATAACGTCATTAAGCGAAGTAAGACCAGAAACTAAAAGACCGCTATACTTCTGGAAAATATTTAAAACGAACTCCTCACTTAGCGAACAAGATAACTCCCCAATATTTATTCCAGCACCAAACTATCCTTACAATATTGCATACTGTGATGTGCCCAAAGTTGAAAACGACTCATTTTGGGATTTAGGTGTGTTTATATCTCCTTTTAGATTTAATATTTGGGTTGCCTTAGTTGCGACGATGGTTTTCGTATCATTTATGAATTCAATATACATTAAACACAACAAGAGTAAAGTAGTGTGTTATTATAATTATCAATTTTTCCCCGCATTAAACATTTTGCTTTCGTCAAGCATTGGCATGTCGTTTTGGAAGGTGAGCAAGAAATCAAAAATATTGGTTTTATGGTCGTTAACATCAGTCATTTTAGCGACATTTTATTTGGGTGTTATAAGCAGCAAAATGATTAAACCTGCTCCTTTCGTAATTCTTAAAAATGTTAAAGAGCTGAGAGTAAACAATTACACACTGATGTATCTTAGTGCTAATCACTTGGAACTTATTTCATCTGTGGCTCTGTTACACAGCAATTTTGATGATCTTTTAAAGTTGCTACAATCTTCTGAAGTTCATACCAAAGAACGGGAGTTTATTTCTGAGTTGGCTTTTGGTAATAAAAAAGCTGTTTTATATGCATGGACAGCCGTTTGTCATTGGGCCACATTGGCTATGGACTTGATCAAGAGAAAGGAATTAGTGGAAAATGGACAAAGTGCGAGCTCGAAAACATGTTTCGTTGGACTAGAATTGATAGCACCAGGAAATCTGTATTTCGGATTTATTCCACCAAATCATAACAAAGTAGCATTTGTGATGCAAATAATGTTTGACACAGGGATATATAATCAGTGGATGAATGAATACATTGGATTGGCTACTGCGGGCAGGGTGCAGGATCGGGGAAAACTGAAAAGTCCAACAAGATTAATAGCAGATGATTTTGTGGACGGGGATGGAAATAAGGTGCCTTCACAAAAACTTGATGGTAAAACTATCAAAGCTTTTGTTTTATATGGAATTGGTAATGCTTTTTCTCATTTTGTTTTAATTGCTGAAATAGTTAGGAACAAAATTAATTAAGTATAAATTTATAATTTCAAACATTCTGATATTTTGTTGTTGAAACTGAGTTAGTATTATAAATAAGCAACGAGTTAAAATTGGCTTCGTACCTGTTAAATTGTACCTAGGATTGCTTCGTATGTCGAATATGTTCACTGATTATTTTAAATCACCCAAATAAATCTTGTTTAAAAATTAAGTAAAGTTCTTTTGAATTTTTCTGAACGTTATTTTGCAGGTGTGGTTTATATATTATACATAGGTTATATTTTGGATCCCTGCATGTACATTTTTGTCGATGTTTGCCAAAGTTAAATTTTAGTAAGTTAAAGCACGAGTGGGGATGCAACTCGACGTTTTGCTTATTTATAGAGAAATGGCAACGTATCTATTTTCTAAATGAAGTTAGTGAAAGTAAATTAAATTTGTGTTTTTTTTTCTCGACCAGCCATGAAAATTTTCAATTTTCTGATTTTTTGTGTATGTTATGTGGGTCCCGCGTCCACTTAAAAAATGCAATCAGAACTCCCAAAGGTGGCCCAGGGTGGTTGTAAACTCGATCACTTGAAAATGGTCGATTTTGGTGGACACGACTCATTTGCAGCCTCATAACTTTTTGAGGCTGAAGTTTTTTGGCGTGTCCATTATATCAGTAACACCACCACACTTCACTGATTATAACTGTCAGGGTTAAAACTTTGCACATTGCTTTAAACGACAGAATCGCAATTATGTGAAAATACTATTGAACAAATTAGGTTCGTAGTGAATCAATAAAACTTTCTAGTTTTAGTTAAAACTGTTTAGCCAAATAATATTGATTAAAATAAAAACGCTACAAGTAGTAATTTTTCAAGTCATGTCAAAGTAGAAACAAATTTGAGTGCTAAAATTATTGGATATTTTCCATCACTTTTGGTTCGAATTAAATCAATACTGACCGGCGAACTAAACCGTAAAAATTCTAAATTTTGTCACAAATGTTACGCCCAACAAAATTGAGAAAAGAAGGTAAAATTACACCCGTGAAAAGATCAACATCATAAATCGTGGTAAAATAATTAAATGTTTTGCACCAATTTTGATTCGATTCTTACCCAAAACTAACCGGCGAGGTTACAAATTTGCAAATAACTTAAAACGACAGAATATCAAATGTGTGAAAACTTTTGAACAATTAGGTACATATCATACTGAGTGAGTATAATATGTAAGTGACTAAGAAAAACTGAATCAGTATATGCCTAGTCTGGTTACACGGTTAGTATTTGAGGTTTTGGATTCCGTTTTGATATTCAACTGTCGATCATTTTCATTTGGTCTATTTGAATTTGTTATTTATATTTAAACCGCAGTTCATAGTTGATTGCATTAACTCCCTTAAATTAAATATACAATATTACGCGGACAATTCAAGGTTCAATTCGTTGTTGCTTGAAATGAAGTCATTTAGAAAAATATTACAGCCAAAATAGCCTATCTCTAATATATCTTTTAGCACTGAGCTTGTGATTAGACAAAGTGACTAAGAAAAACTGAATTAGTATATGCCTAAATACACGGTTAGTATTTAGGGTTTTGGATTCCGTTTATATGATGATATATGATGTCGTGTTTTGACCCTTCAATTGAAGCAACGAAACAAATTTGCTTGATTTACGAATCGTGTGGTAAATGGCAACTCCATCACACATGCGCATTCGGGAAAATGGATATGATATTAATAATCAGCATGCAAAGCTTTCTTGGAAAATTTACTTCTTATCTTAACTCGCGATTAGCCACCCCCTGACCTACATTGTAAGAAAAACTGAATTAGTATATTCCAATTTACACGGTTGGTATTTAGGGTTTTGGATTCCGTTTTTATGATGATAAATGATGTCGTGTTTTGACCCTTCAATTGAAGCAGCGAGACAAATTTGCTTGATTTACGAATCGTGTGGCTTCAGAATCAATTTCAAATCCTTTAATGCAAAAATACACTAAAACGTAACAGTTTTGGGAAAATGTTTGCAGCACATCTTAATTTAACAAGTAGCGAAAGTTCGAACTCTTTAAACAAAGTCAACTTTTTTGTCATTAAAATGAGTAGTTATAACATTTTGATTTGAATACATTTACTACGGTTTAAAATTCAAATAAATTCCTAGAATTAAATTAATGCTAGTATGAATAAACAACTTATTACGCATTTAAAGGGACAAATATGCTGAGGTTTGTTTGAAGATGAAGCATTTGTGCAGTTTTCAATTATGCTATTAACTTTAAGAGGATCGACGCTGAATTGATTTAAATTAATCGGCTTTCTCGTTTGGAGTATAGTGGTTATAGTCTTTAAATTATTGTAACCTTAGTTAGACTAAAATGGTAAAGAAACAATCATTCATACATTTATTTATTTTAATAATAAAACAAATTTTTACCAATGTTTTCTATAAATTTTAAAGATTACATTTTTAATTATTAGTAATTCCTGTTTCAGGAATTACCACATAACGTATGTTTAAAAAAAGATTAAATTTGCGAAGGAAGTTAAGTCCTACATCAAATAAGTGAGTACTAGAAAAATATTAAATTGTATAGAACATATTGTTTATTAAATTAATATTTAATATTTATTTTTCTTAGCATATTTTTCTCGAAATTGAATTTTCAATTTTACTGACCAAAAAATGATGTCGTGGACAAACCGTAATGAAAAGTAAGAGGAATAGTTGTAGAAACTTATTAGTGTATAATTAAGTTGTTCGTTCACGAAAGTCACAAAAACCAAAATGTTTAGACTTGTGATTATATTTATTTAATTAAGTGATAATAATTGTAGTAGTCTTGGGATGTTATATAATTCCTGGTGAAAGCGCTTGCTCTTAAAGCTTTACAATCAAATTTTTGAAATAATTAGTTTGTAATGACCTTTAATTAATTGATTGCATTACAACGGTCAGTTTTAAACGATCTACAAGTAGATAGTATAGAACTTCCGGTAAATCTTCAACTGCCGTCCCAAAAGTCGCCAATAGTTAAGTACTTGGTTAATGTTAGGAGTTAATGCATGCTAATTCTAACTCTTCTGGAACGATTCTTATGATGGCTGTGATTGTGTTCATTTATACACATACACTTTTTAATGTCGGTTCGTGTGACATGATGTTTATGGGTGTATGTCTAGTTGCATTTTTGATCAGGCTTAAGTGATAACATAACAATTAAAATCGATGTTTGTATAGGTTACAAAATATTTCAAAGTAGCCCGTACCCCACGTTTTATTTACATGTGATCATGGAATACAAAGTATTATCGGAGATTAAAGGGTTTCCATTTGTTTACCCAATTTATTATCTGAGGTAAATGTGACATATATTTTTGAAGTATTTTGATGTCATAGTCAAATGTCTTATTCTTCAGTATGCATGAAGTATTGCATTTAAACATTATGACTTGTTATTCAGGATGAATAACTCATGCACTAAATTTAGCATCACCGACCAAATGTGCGCATAGTTTGGTTTTAGCTGTACAGTTGTCCAAAGAACTCCCTGCTAACTACAATGTCTTAAAAAATGTTATCACCAAAATTAAAAGTGCATTACAATTAATTGAATTAAATACATTAAATGAAATGAAAAGATATTCCTATGGAAACACAATGATGTTACGTTAATAAGCTTTATAATATACGCATTGTTGAATTAAATTTTCACTACTCGCATTTGTTGAAGCTGCGTTTTTATTTCATTCTCAATAACTGTTTATCATGTTGCATTTATCTCAGTTTGCTTATGTTATTAGTACATGTTTATTGACGAACTAGTCTGTGCTTACATTTTTAAAAATTGCAAATAATTCATCCGCAGATTCAACATTTTGTATTGTAAAAATAATGCGTTTTAGTAAAGCCGACTCAAGTTTTTTAAGTCGTTTGTTTTCAGCATAGTTTAGCAAAAGGATGTCAAGACGGCTTGCATTTCGCTGTCCTTCATCAAGTTCTAGAAGTGTTTCCTCCCATATTTTCACAATCGCTTCCGTATCTTCTTTTTCCAGTAAGTTTGTATCAACCTTTATGTCAAACATCATGAGTATTCCAGTCGCTGTCACACATTTGCTTACATTTTTCTTTATTCGATCAAGCATTTTTTTCTCTGCATTTTTCAAACTCAACTTATTTAAAATATTGAGCAATAGAACATCGTTTTGACAATCTTTGCCGTTATCATGATCACCAAGGACATTGTCAAGCATGTTCAAAATGCGGGTCAACTGGTATTTTCCAGCGGAATATGTAAATTCGACAATTATGTCCGGATCACACCATGAGGCCTGCAGCTCACCAGTGTAGAAAAGGTGAAGTAGAATTTGTACTACTTTTCCGCACAAGTCTTCAATTTTAATGATCCCGTCAGTAGTTTCTGCAAATTGAGAGCGAAACATTGACGCAAAGACGGGACATTGAGCTACAAATATTCATTTCAAAGTTATATTATTTTTGATGAATACACATGCAATAGAATAAAATTAATATATTATTTGTTTTACCTTGAAGAATAATTTTATGAGCCATAAATTCGACACCATCACTTGCCACAATTTTAATATCTGAAGTAGCACTATCATTCAGTAATGCTAATTGGTTTTCTTGATATTTAGCAAAACTCTCATTTCGAAGAGCTGCTTCTGCTAGATTCTTTTTTGTGGGTGGATCAGGAAGTATAAACGTTAGTTTAACATTTATATGAAGCCTTCCATAGTTATCAAGAAAATAGCCTGGCCTCCAGTCCTCCGAAATTGGTATACCATTTCCCTCTGTTAGCACGTTAACTTCGTCAACTTTCACAAACTTGTTTTTCTAAACAGATGAATACAACAGTGTTGCTTGTTTTTCAAAAAAAAAGGTTTATAAAATTATATTTTACCCTGGACGTATACATCTTCCTGTTATCTCCGCAATCTATTACGGAGAATTTTATGCTAGCCTGTACCGAACTCATACAATTGTCAAGCTCTAACAGTGTCCAAGTAAATATGACCTTGTTCTTTTTTAAGGGATCTGGTAATAATCCAATTTTCCATTTCGTCAGAATAGGATTACACGTACTAATGGAGTATGTTTCCTTAATGATTTGATTTTCATTATGCTTCAAGGATAGCCAATTTGATATAATCCAATTATACTTAAGTTCTTCGAGAGCAAACTGAAAGGTTCGAAAAGGGACCTGTTATGCAAGATGATTAAAAAACTCATTATTTTATTATAATCTTACCTCCGATACGTCTGTTTTCACAGTTAATGACATTTTCCTTTTGCGCCGTCCGCCCCCACAAAATGTTTCCACGACTAATTTGGTTTACAAACTGTATTCCAAATTAAATAATTATAAACAGAAGTGGAATTTGTTTTTGTATTATAATTTGGTTATTAATGAATGTAGTTTATTTTCAACCAAATGTGAAGCTGCACCACCAATTGAATAATAAAAAGTTATACGCAACATGAATCTTGAATCCAATATAGAAAAACATTATGTATAGCTGGACTGGTGGAATGCCCGATGAAGCAGTGTTATCTAAGATAACGATTTTATCATTGATTACTACACACAACTTGTTTGCTATCCAATGCTGACATTGGTTTTGTCATTTTCTGCACGTACACAGCAAATAATGTAAAAAAAAACTTCGTAAATTGCTGATGTTGTCTTCTAACTTATTATTATGGTAAATTTAATATACCACCAACGCAAAGCTAGATTGAAGTTACGCATGAACAAGGCCGTAGCTTATCCGGGAATAGCATTTCAATAACAGATCACCGAGTTACATACACTTACTTGAATAATTTATTCAGGGATTACTTGCCATAAATCCTTGAAATCAACACCTTCATTTAGCTTTGATTTTTTTTCATTTATGACACTCATAAGATCATTTAGCTTAACTTAGGTGTATAAGACAATATGTGGCCATTTTTCTCAAATTGGTCTTCAATTTGTTAAATTTTAAAAGCCATTGTAAAATTAGACAAATAATAATAATTTTACAATTCTAAAAACTTCATGCAATACAGTATTTCAAACTCATGAAATATTTCATCTCCTGTTTACTCGTACAAATAAATCTCCACCATAGTCATTATTTGTCACCAAAATCTTCGTGTTTAATTAGCTAGTTATGGAAGGGAAAACGATTCCACGATAAGAACCTTATTTTTTGGGTTGAAATGATACACCAAGTAGTATATTACAATGTCTTAGCATATATTCCGTATATTTGGGCAAGTCGATCTACAAGCCTTTCAAGATTGGATTTAGTGTTAACAACTTCAACTTATAATATCTGACAAGTATTTTACACTTTTTAAAAGTGTTGACATCAATATAATGCCCAGCATATATATAACTACATGTCAATTATCTCATGTAAACCTAATAGCTTAATTGAATTTATTATTTACAAAAAATACAACAAAATTTTTGAGCTCATCACAAATGTAAAGTTAGACGTTGGGGTTAGTACAAAACAGTTCTGATTCCACTATTTTAACCATATAATCCAAGTATTTAAACTATTCAAGACAAAACTTTAGAATTTATACATATCATGTACGTAATGATACTTTTGTTTGTTTCTATTTTTGTGGATAACAAAAGCCTATCTAAACTTATTAAAACTGTGGGAATACTTAATAGTGCACAAGGCTGGCTAGTATTCTTTAGAATTTGTTAGAAACTGATAAAGTGGTTTCAGTTGTTATACATGTCCTTTTATTTGTATCTGGAATAGAAATCTATCAAAAATGTCATCCAAAACATAACATACGAATATTTCCTATAATATGGTATAAAACGCTTTACCTATTATTCAATTTAATTTGACAATTAAGATTTTTTAAATACTAATTTTAATCTGATTGTACAGCATATTTCGTGTATATTTTTATCGTTGACCTGTAATAGATTTTCGCGTTTGAATTCATTCCACAGATAACTCGTATAAAGACTCACTCTCTGCTCGCTCTTACTAACAAATCTCCACTAGTACTATGTTTACACGGCGAAAAATAGGAGACTAGTCTACTAGCACTTTCTGTGTTATTGAAAATGTAGGCAATGTGTGTGAGTAATTTCATCTCCAACTTTTTAATGATAACTTCTGCACTTGCCTTAGTAAGCGCATAAACAGTTTTGAAGTGTCAGCAGTATCTTCAGGATTATCAGTTAGATCCTCAAATATTTGCAAAGCATCCTCCAGCGAAAGATCCTCTGTTTCCAATGTGTCCTCATTCCATCCAAACAGCGAAAACAAATCTTGACTTTGTTTGATCTTGTTTATTTTAGCAGTTATCTGTTTTAGTAAATTGGCCTCCATTTTTCCCAACTGAAGTTTCCCTGCAAGCTCAAGTAGCTGTACATCCACATTGCTCACATTTTTGTCAGTACGATTACCCATCAGTTGATTCAACATTTCCAAAGCTACTGTCATCTGATATTTCCCAGCGGCATAGGTAAATTCGATAATGGTGTCTTCATCAAATAAAGAGGCTGATAATTCTCCGGTATACCAATATCGCAAAAGTATTTTCATTGTTTTTTCTGACAAGTCGTCAACTCTGATGACTCCAGTTGCAGCTTCAGCAAACTCGTTTCGGAACATTGATGAAAATACTTCACATTGTGCTAAAAAGTAAAAAAAAAATTACTGGAATGTATTTCATGAAATATTTTTGATGTAACTTTTTACTTGATTAAATTACATTTTAAGATGAGTTTATGAGCGGCCAGTTCCTTCCCATCTCTCGTGATGATCTTGAGATCGGAGCTTGCGATGTCTTCCAGAAGTGAAGCCTGATTTTCGCATAAACGTTTCTGTGCCAATTCACAGTAATGACTCAAGTCATGGTTCATTTGGTCTATTGGGTCAGGTAATTTCCCCCTATAAACGGTTGTTGTTATCATGAGCGTAAGTGAACCATCAGGATTCACACAACTGTTTAAACCACTTGCTGCTCCAAATACGTATACAGCACGTTTGTCTTCTATGATTTGACCCAATGAAACGGTCCTTAGCTCCTGCAACCAGAAATTCCTAAATATATTGACTTGTTGTAAATTAGTTTTTTATAGACTATATACAAACCTCATCAGTAATTAGAGGAACTCCATTAGGTCCAAACCACTCTCTCTTGAGATTGACTCGTAAATTGCGACCAAATCCTTTGGACTGAAATAGTTTCCAGTACACTCGAACATATTGACCAATAACTTTTAATCCAACTTCCCATTTAGTGAGGAAAGTATGAGAATCGCCCATGGTAAACTGAAAATTTTGACGGTCCATAAGATTTTTATCTGCTTGCAAACTCAACCAGTTTGGAAGGTTCCAACGATTAATAGAAACTTCTCCGTGCATCTAAAATATGAATATATTATTTTTTTGTGAAAATCTGTTCAAAACCATATTACATATTTGGTAGATGTGTGATAGTTTACCTACCTGCTCCGTGTTTGAAGATTGGCTCATGATGAAATATTTTGGGTTTCTTTAACGTACGTTGGACACTAGATTGAAAAGTAAAATATGTGATTAATAAAATTGTGATTTTAATCTAAGCGTGAATTTAATTTTGCTTCAAGTCAAAAATTAAATGATTAAAAAATCGTGCACAATAAACAAAAATCGGTCCAACTTGTCCTTAAATTTCACCAACCATCAGCAGAGGACTATGCACAAGTATGTATAAATAAAGAAAGATTACTTACTTGATTGTACACGGATATGAAGTGAAGGATGTATTTTGCGCATTTAACAGTAATGCTGAGAGGAATAAATATATAACTAAAGTACATTCTTTTAACACAAATATACAATTTGTGTGTTGAAAAGACGGCAACACAAGCAAGGACACGGTACCTAACTTTAAGCAGCTGCGAAATAAAGTTTAATGAAAGTAAAATATATTTACTGGTTTGATCACAGTTCACGACATTCATGCAGCAGAATAAAGCCATTCAAATGATGCAGCCCAAACCGTAATACAACTGCAGTGAATGCTTCCATAGTTTAATATGATACTTATATGATATATGTATGTAATATGATGGCAAATACATGAGTTGTATCTAATGATTTGGCAAGTTTGGGTGAATAATAGGCAGCATGGGCAAGAGCGAAGATGTACTTGAAGCTAGACATTGGTTTATTAAACGTTATAATCATGTATGTCCAAAGTATGAAATTTAAAGCATGTTAGTATTTTTTCTCGCTTACGGGGGTTCAGTAATTCAGTTTCTTAGTAATCAACAACACACCATAACAATTAAATCGCAGTTTACCAGCACATGATAAAATAATTTCTTTGGTGCTAAATATGTTTGCTTGTAGTTGGATAATCGAATAAAAAGTAACTGGTCAAAAAAGGTGATTCTTTTTGGTGGCACAACACAGTATAAAATTTTATGACTTAAGGTTATTTAATTTATTTAAATGTCAGGCTAATCTAATGTCACATTATTTTTTTTAAATAGCACACACAATAACACAATTAGAAAGAAATGAAAACTGAAAATTTTAAACGCACATCAAAAACTTTTGGGTTACGGAAATGGCCTGGCTTCTAGTCCTCCGAAATTGGTATGACATTTCCCTCTGTTAGCAAGTTGTTACCTTGCTTGTGTATAACTTCCTATTACCAACATAATCCATTACGGAAAATTTTATGCTAGTCTGCGCCACACCACACCCATACTCTTTTCTAAATCTTACAATATACATGTAATTATGACTTTATTATTTTTCTAGGGATCTGGTAAAAGTCCAATTTTCCTTTTTGTCAAAATAGGATGATTACACGTACTAATGCAGTATGTTTCTTTAATGATTTCGTTTTAATGATGCGTCAAGGATAACCAAATTTATATGATCAATCTGTACTTCAGTTATTCAGTTTTTAAAAACACTATATCATATCATGCATATTTTACGAACATAATATCATTCAACTTAAGTGAGACAAACATAAAATTTTATTTTATTTTGAGACAACATCAACTGTATTATTAGACCAAATATAACATTAAAATTACTCGAATGTTGTTTAAGTTAGATCACACTCATAAAATATTTCATTCCCGGCTTACTCTAACCAATAAATCCCCGCCATTGTCATTCTTTGCGTTTGGCAGACACTTGAACTGAATTAGTTCACGGGCACTAGATGCCTTATTTGCAATGTTGGAAATCCGTTCAAGCAGTTTGACCTCCACCTTTTTTAAAGACAACTTCTTAACCTTCCATAATAAAAGCATGTACATTCTAGAAATTTCAGCAGCTTTTCCAGAATTGTCAAAGAGGTCCTCTACTATTTCTAACACGTTCTCAATTGAAAGCTCTTCCGAACCTAACGAATCTTCATTCCATCCAAACAAAGTAAATAAATCTTGGCTTTGTGTAATTTTGCTTATGTGAGCAGTTATCCGTTTTAGCAAACTAGCTGCCATTTTCCCCAATGCCAATTTTTCAGCAAGGTCTAGTAGCTGTAGGTCAACGTTGCTAACGC
>JAQFZH010001028.1:0-24866 GCA_034695485.1 Entomobrya nivalis
ACCAGGAAAATATCCGATTTCTACATTTAAGGCAAAGCGAAGAAAACGGGCAATTTTTTCGGTTGTTCTTCCAAAAAATGGTAAAATGATGCGTGGCGTCATCTCAACTTCTTCTTTATGTAGTCTAAGTTCATCTTCTGACATGTCGTTTCTTCTTATTTCTTTCTCCTTGACCAGAGCAAGTCGGTTAGAGATAAGTTTCTCCGGATATTCCCTTTCCATAAGCATAGTTGTAACGTTGTTAATTTCTCTTTGAAGGTGGTCCGAGTCACATAGACGAAGAGCACGTGTCAGTAATGTATCTACAACTCCTAGTTTATGGGCATTTGGATGGTAAGACGAGTAAAGTAAATATGTATTGACGAACGTTGGTTTTCTGTATACATAATGGCCTATTGTAGAATCATCGCGAGTGTATAACATGACATCAAGGAAAGGTAGGTTGGTTGACTCATCTTCTTCTTCCATTGTAAATTGTAAGGAGGGATGATATCCGTTAAGTTTTTCCAAAATTTCCAAACATTTCCTTTCGTGTACATGTGCATAAATATCATCTACATATCTTCGGTAGAAATTTATGGAAGGAATGTGCCGTACAATGGTTGATTCCATTTTTTGCATGAAGATTTCTACAAAGACTGGTGAAATTGGAGAACCCATTGCTGTCCCCTCATTTTGGTGATATATTATTTCATTAAAACAAAAAGAAGTTGATGTCACACAAAAATCAATCAGTGTCATTAGTTCCGTGATATCTAGCTTTGTTTTTGATTTCCATTTGTTGTTTTCTTCTAACAAGTCCTTCACTGCTTCCAGTCCGGGTTGGATAGGGACATTTGTGAACAATGATACAACATCAAATGAAACTTTCTTGTATCCTCGCTTAAGCTGTGTTTGATTTATGTCACGGATGAAATCTGTACTGTTGTTAACTGTATATTCATGTTCATTAGTTAAAAGCTTGAGGATTTTTGAAGCAAAAACTGCTACTTTGTAAGAAGTTGCGGATCTGAAATCAACAATAGGTCTGAAAGGAATGCCGTCCTTGTGAGTTTTGGGTGAACCATAAATTGGTGGACATCGTGGATGTTTTTGTAAGAGAAAAGTGGCCATTTCCTCTGTGATCTTGTCTTTTTGTTTTAGATCTTCTAAAATGCAAGTGAGTTTTTGTGTGTCTTGTTTTGACGGGTCACATGATAAGATAGTGTATGGGCCTTCACTAAGCATCTTATTCATTTTTTCTTCATATTCATGACGGTCCATAATAACTACACAGTTGTTCTTGTCAGCTTTTCCAATTTTGATATCTTTTCGCCTCAAAATCGATTTAAGGGCTTCATTTATCCATTTCTCCCATTTAACTTTGGTTTTGTTTGGCTTGCAGTCATGATCAATAATTTTCATTGTGCCACTTCGTACATAATCTTTCATCGGTTCCTTTATGTCCATGTAGTTCATTTTAGCTTCAATTATATTATAGCTTATAGCTTCAATTATAGCTTCAATATAGCTTCAATTATAGCTTCAATTATATTATATTATAGCTTCAATTCATTAGATTTTCATCATCACCAGTCAAGCCATGTCTTTTGCTTTTTTTGTGTAACTGGATAAAGTCAACCTAATGTAATGTAATCGAATATCATCATCAGGGGTAGCACCAGTAGTGGAAAAGCAACAACAACATCCCATCATGGTCTTCATCATGGACTGAAGCATTTCTTTCATTTGAGTGGCTTGTCTAATGGACTGTGCGAGTTATGGACTGGAAGCACGAACGAACACGGTTAAGTTTTTTCTGTTGAGAATGAGAAGAGAGTATATACAAACAAGTAAAGTCGGTCATACGTTTGCGTACTTCCTCATTGGCCACTATAGTGTTTTTCTACTGTCCGACCGAATGGTAAACCAAGCCAAAAACACTCGCATAAATGTATCGTAGTATGGAAGGTTTTTTTCTGTGATAATAAGCTCACTGTACTTTGTATACGCAATACACAACTCCTTTTCATAAATAGGGAAGTTCATGAGTATCGCGTAGTAAAAACAAAGTTACACAAGACAAAAAAAAGCAATAGCCAAGGAGAAAAATAGAGTTCAAATCAAATAATCATTTTACCAAACAATAAACGTAAATTTTTCAGAGAAAATTTCCAACCTACTAGCTGGAATTGTAGCAAAGTTAAAAGGAAATGTGAATTTTATTTTTCAAACGCAGCTGTGTCACGGTCATAATTTAGGGAGTCGATTTTCAATCGAAATCATAAATAGCATTTAATTAGAATCACTTGTCTGGGAAATTATAAGTACTAGTATATGCGTGTATTTTGAGATTGTAATGAAAATCTAAAAATCGAGATTTACACCAATGTACATGTATTCTTAGTATGTCTTCAAATTATTACCTAACTTTGCTTCATGGACACAATATTTCATGTAAATAAACTCATAGTATTTGTGTGTTGTTGATATTGTATTACAACAGACTGAACACCGCAAAAAACATATCTACATACTTGAGTAATGGTTATTGCCAAAATGGAACTCAACTATAAAAGGTTTTAAATGAGGACCACACAGCAACAGAGTGGAAAATACCTGAAGAAAGTTAAATTCTATAATAATATTATTATTACACTACTATTCACTTCTCAAATATCAAAGCCAAGTTTGGTTTTTTAAATCTTTGCAAATATGTACATGAAATAGCCGCGAGAGATCATTATATTGCGTGCTTTTTTCTTACGCTGATATGCTGCTGTTGTGATTGTGTAGTCAGTCTTATTGGGTTTTTTATCTTTCGTTTCTTCCTAAATGTTCTTCAGCTTATTATCTTGTAGAAAGATTACTTGTCTATTATGTACTAATGCAGCATTGAACACGATATTATGTCAATTATGCACACGGTTAGAATTTCACATGCTCGTAATAACAAAACATTGGTTGGTGATCATTATTTTTACTACTATCTCTTGTTCATTTTCATGAAACCAATTTACCATTATAATATTTACATCTAAAACGAACACGCCGATTTTTCTCTCCAGATAGTTATTATGTAAACAAGAAAAATACATCGAGTAAAAGATACGAGTATTTTCGAGCTTTTTAGTGCATGGGTAGCACATCCCATTATCATAAACAGGTGGACTGTTATGATTATCTTCAACTTACTAAGAAACACTTACCACCATACCACCACCACCATCATCACTGCCACCAAATGAAACTTTATTCAACGATATCAATAATTTTGTTGCATACTCATTTGAAAATATATGCATCAATATATGCTATATGATATTCCTACTACCCACATTTGCATTTGTGGTAAGTTGACTTTACAATTTCCTGATAGAAAATAGATAGATAGACATTTTATCACATGATATGTATGCATCGGAATCACATCTTCTGGTCAAAATTGACAAAATTAACAAGCTCGTCAGGATAAAGAGAGGGAATTTTCTCTTTCCATTCCATGCATTTATTTATTTGCCTCTAAATTTATAGCATTAGTGTGTAGTACTTTTTGTAGGGCATAATTACGAAATTGTCAAGTTACAATATTATGTATATGCACGGGTATGCGTATTTTATACCACATACTGTCACGCTCGATAAATATTTCTCATCCGGAGCAACAAACTGTATCAATGGCGCTCATTTAATTTTTTCTCTCCCCTGACTGGTAAAGTGCTCACCATTCACCAACCTCATTACTGCTCTGAGTTTATTGCAGTGACTTTTGGTCTGCTCCATCCATCTAACTTTGGTAAATAAGTAGGTGGTTTTAAACTTTAAACGGCCCAGATCTTTCCACAGCTGACAACAGTAAAAATATTAAATATTATAGGAACGTAAAGAAACATTTACACGTGCTTTTGCCCACTAAAATAAGGCATATATAATAATATGTTTAATGCTTGTTTGTAATGTGTTTAGGCTGCACATTTATGCAGGAACTCGTCAAGTAATAAAGGCAAATAAAAATAAAGAAAAATACTGTTTGAAATGCTGTCGTAACTCCGTTGAAAACGCAAATATTCAAAATGGTAAGTATAATTTCTTTTGAAATGGATGGGTTGGAGTGCCATGCCATGGCATGTCATCATCTGCACATTGTGTGGCGAAAGGAAAGGAGGTGGAGGACAAGAAGGATAAATATAAGAAAATGTGACAGTATCGCATAAAGTTGAAGATTGAGATCGTAAAAAAGTTAAAACTCAACTAAAAGGTGTGTTGGGATTCTTGGAAAGATGGAAAGAGAAAAAATGAAAAACCAACAGGAATACTTTATTTCAGTTGCTCTGAGCTTCTGTTCCACCATCTATCTACTACAATAACATATAAAATGCAGATAAGAAGGTGTTTCTTCTCTAAATGCATTCAGCTTTCATGCAAAACTGTATAAAGAAATGAAAAAGGCGCAGCAGACCCATATTAAACCCAGGCCAACTAAAAAGATTCATAGGAGATGTGAACTTTTTACAACTTATTTTTACAACTTTACCCATTTCACCGTGTTATATTGGGTAACTAAGCTGTGCACACTGCACTGAAGGCGATGATGATCATCATGACTGAAGCTCCTGCTGTTGCTTTTTCTCTCTGAGGGATGTACTGTAAAAGCTTTTCTTTCAAGGAAACATGAAAGAAAACCTTGCAGGAAGAACCTGCAGCATTTACTTCCTCCTCTCTACTCTACCCAAATATAAACCAAGCACTAAAAGAATACAAGGTTCGGTTTGGTTTATTGGTGGTCTTAAGAACCAAAGTATATGGCAAGGTTTTGCATATATATTATGAGATTTCGGTACTGATTCTCTTTACACCAAAACGCAATTTCAGAACTGGTACTAAACTCACACAGATTCATGGTATGGTGTAGTGTAGCGAAATGTACTTAAACCCTTTTTGCATTTTAAGTTGTACGGGTGTATCGCTTCTTGAGGGTTCCATTTAAAACTCAAGATTGAGCTTCATATTGACATGAACTTAACGAGAAGAACAGAGAACAGACCTTGCATACAAAATACACTTGATAATATGAAGAACATCCCAAATCCGAATTTCGTAATGATCCTTGGCAAGAGTAATATTTTGAGAGTTAAAGTGTTCCACGCAAAAAAAAGACTAGCTGGATTATGTCACTTGATTACGAAAATTTAATGAGTCTTGTATTTTTTGAGCAATTTTATAACCCAAAATGCAGTGCAGATTAAGCGTTTCAAATGGAATGAAGAGTATACCTATAAAATACTTGAAGCAGCATAATATGTACAAGCCTTTTGTGCATGTGAATATTTTTTTAAACATTGTATATAACGATGTGTATGTCATTTAAAATATTGCTGTGTAGGTAGAAACAACATGTTTTGCAACCGCACTAAATTTTTTTAAAGCACACAGCTACTGACTATCACAAAGTATAATATCCACCTTTATGACGACGATGATGCTGATGATCAATCTACCCCCTGGGGTGTCTCGTCAATTTTGATGTATCCATATATTTCTACAGGGCTCGCTTGGTACAACATGAAGACATGCCAGAGAGCTCAATTATATTGTATTATTTGCCAAAAAATGCTCGCACGATGCTACGATAATAGAGATACACAGAAGTGAACAATTAGGTATACATTTCTTTATTCAAGTCAAACCACGAGGTCTCTGTATATTACTCTATTAAAACGATACAGCCATTTAAAAAAAAAAAAAGTTATGATGCAAAAACACTGAAATAATATTATAATACTTCACATTACTTTTTTTCTCTAAAACATTCTCCGTCTGTTAAAAATGCGAGTTATATTGTAACACTAATTCTGTTTAAACGCAATCAGCTTTATTTCATATCATCAGCGGATAGATGCATGAGCAGCAAGAAACCGACGGAGACTTTTTTAATATGCTTGTATGCATGCTACGAAAAAAGTTCAAGAGAACAAATAACACAGAGGCAGACAGCAAGCCAGTTTTTAGTAAGGTTGAGTGAGATTTGAAATGTGTGTACACCACACAAGTAAAGCAAAAGAAATGATGATGAAGAGAGAAGATGGAAGACACCCTGTTGTGCAGATCATCAAAGGATCATTCGTGTCAAAAATGCGTGTGAAATCCAAATTCTACTCTGTTTCTTCATCATGTACACCATTCTCATAAAGGGCCAAAAACCAAACAATAATAAAACCTCCTGCTCAAAAGTTTACTGCACACAACGAATAAAAAGAGTTAACGTATAATGAGTTTAAAGAGAATCGTGAATGTAAAAAATGCTGGGATAAATGTGTGTACACAAGTAGCACAGAAAAGTTCATTTTATCAATCCAAGACTTTTGTTTTTCAATACCCCCACAATGTAATGATGAGACAGACAGACATCATCATGAACTCATAAACGGAAACTTATGTTACTTAATAAATCTCCAAAAAATTAAATAAAGGATTTCGTAGCGAGATGATATATTCTAAACAATGTACTATATTTTATAGTTTATAAAAGTCATAAATGAGGGATATCATTAAAACAGTAGTCAGTCCAGCAACTTGTTTCTGTCAGCAGTTGCATTTGTCAGTAGTAGCTAGTCAGGTAGTGCTGTAGTTGACGACCATGCCGATGTTGGTGCTTTTATTGGTAGTAGTATCAAAATAGTAGGTGATTGCATGATTACCAACACCACCAAAACTGAAAACACGATATGGAAACAACATCAGTGAGAAAATTTCCTGTCACGATTTTGTAAAATGTTGAAGAAAAAAAATTGAAGTTTATTCTAAACGTAGGGGCAAAATATTACGACTCAATTTGAGACTGCAATTCAACCCTTTTTCTTCTTCTTTTTTTACGATGTATTTTGTACAAAAAATACACATTCAGACAGACGATATGTTTATAGGCATAATGTGTATGTTCAAAATAATCGGCACAACTTAATTGCTAAACAAACAACATATGATAATTTTCTTGTTCACATGCAATTTTTCGCGCATGTGGTTTACCACAAAATGAAAATATTTATTGCAGTGATGATGATGTTGCTGGTGATTGTCAGCTAGTGGAGAAATGAAGTTGCAATTACCGAGAAAACATCATAACTATTTCATAACTTCCAACTTTCTGTAGAACATAAAACAAGTTAAGTAAGGAATTCAGTATTGTTTTTTCTAAACTAAAATTGGCATTTCAATCTGAATTTTATTGGTGGGTAGGCAGTCAAGAACGCATATTATTATTCAAAATTTAATATGCCCGTATATTTTTCAAGTGAAGCGATTCAATACAGTTGCTGAAGAATGCTGAATATTGTTTTTTCTCAAGAAGCTGACCACTTGATCAGTAAGATACTTCTTTTATGATTTTGTGACTAGAGGATTTTTATGCAATGATGAAATTTATTAGATAAGTTGGATTGAATGGTGATTAAAGCGCGAGTTCAAACCATTAAACCAATGCAATCCAAATTCATTCTTTAGAAAATTCTTGTGTACTTGTTTGTCTTGTGTTTTTAATTTTTTATATCGTTTCGAACAAATCCTTGCATTATTTTTTACTTATTCGTTTTCACATCGTTGATCTTGGCAAGATAATTTTGATGATGAAATGCTATTGGGGAAATGTAGAAAAACTTGCCGTAGTTTAAAAAAATAATGTATTGACCATAAATGGTAACATTAATAATAGTTACACATGTTGGCATCATCGTGTCAACGTAGCCCTCCTTGTCTACCTTTTTTCGTGAGGAATCTTAATACTTTTTTAACAGAGAAAATGCTGAGCATAATGTGAAGGTAAGGAGAGCCAGAATACTCCCATGTCGTGATTAACCTTACTACTTGTATTTCTATTATCATCTCTATTTCACTGCTCATATTTATATATTCTTTGCTCTTGTGAGGGTAGTATTAGCATGTATGTATGTATGACAGAAAGTATTGTCACGATTTTTTCAAGCACTTTGTTTTGTTCATCATTGTTATTTTTATTATTACTGTTATTATTTCTCTGGAGGAAATTGTTCCTTGATTACTGCTCATGGGAAATTGCTGCTTTGCTTTTGAGTGTTATTATGTTGGTACGAAGGAATTTGATGTTAAATTTGTGTCTTATATATGCAAGCATTCATGCCACGACAAAATATGAAGCCATATTGTACTTGTGGCAGTATCGTCAAACATTACTTTATACACTTTTTATTGTCTATATGTGCTTCTTCTTCATTGTAAGCAATAATATTCATTTTACTCAAATAAAACATCAAAATCAAAGAACAGCAAACTCTTATTATTCTACTGAGCAAATTTAATAATATGGTAAAATCATGTTTTCTTGTTTCTCACAAATGTATATTATCTAACTCGTCAAGTGAGGCTCATATCAGAACAACCATCATGTTCTCTAAATTGAAGAAGATCACCTTTTTCGTCAAATGAGCACGGACGTATGGAAGCAAACATTCAAATGACATGCATCACAACAAAGAAAGACGGATATGAACAGAACGGTACTTGCATGCTTGTTAGTGTTTCTGAGGTAAAAAAAATCGTATCTGTCTAGGCTCTATGTTTATCTGTATATTGCCCATTGACTGCTTTCAAACAAATTTTTAGGAAAGACAGAAAAAAGTTAAAGAAAATGACGGACGAGAGAAGTATATTTGTTTTGAATTATTTCACATTATCTCAAGCAGAAAGTAAAGAGTGTGTGTGAAAGGAGAAGAGTAGTTATGATCATCATCATCATCTTTGTATGTACTTTAGTGCTAATGCATATTCCATTTCACTTCTCAACACTTCACAAGTCAACTCAAATCAGTAAACGGCAGAATGAATGAGAACTAGTAGAAAAGCCACCATCACCACAACAGTTCTTACTACTCCAAAAACGAGAGCCGTAGTAATATAAACGGCTGCCCAAAACCAATATAAAATATAAAATGAAGAAAGATGAGCCTACTATTCAGCATGCATCCGATGTGACCCGTATAATGCATAAAGTAAATGAAGATGAATAGCAGAGAAAAATACAGCGGAAGGAACAAGTTGAGATGAGAGTGTGTACTCTAAAATAACCAAGACGAAAGAAAGTAGTGAAGCATCATATAAGACAACCAGGATAAGGAGAAGAACTGTAACTCAATTAGTTAAACAGATTACCGTTTTGAAAGGTTTTGACATTTTAGCCAGAAAAAGATCTAGACAAAGACACGAGCCATATGCTGACTTGTATTATTAAGTCAGAAGAGGATATTCTTGCTTATCCATGTATGCATACACATAATTCATGGTGATACTCTTATCGATATGCATAAACGTTTTATGTACATACTTAAACCATGCGGACGTGCTCTCAGGCAGTGCAAATATAAACTTAATCAAGATGTGTGACGTGTGCGCTCTCCAAACGAATTAAGTAAAGTGACCTTCCAAAAAGTAGTTCTTTTCCCTAACTTTTAAAAATTTCTACTTTTCGTGCATGAGCTCTAATCTAGTCTCGTTTGGAAAGATATCTGCATCCATTAATGAAGAATACAGAAGTTATACGTGTTCCCAATAAAACATTGGTATATTTTTTGTGATGCTCAATTGAACAAGCAATATTTTAAATGCAAGTACTCAAACATAATCTTGAAGATTAGATGCAATGCCACTTCTCCTATTTTCCTAAAAACATTTTGAATAAAAAATTGGTTACTTTGAAAAGAAAATGGTAAAGAGTTTCTGAAATCTTTCGCCTAAAGTACTGTATTTTACATCTAATTTTTAAGTCAGCAAGGTTTACTAAGCATTTAAATATTACTTATGTGTATATTATCGTATCTCATATTTTACGACTTTAAACATCCGTTTCTTCCAACCGTAACCATCAGCATATAAATTAAAAAGTTTACTTCCTTGCACGGTTTAAGTTAAAACATACACATTTATTTAAACATTTCAAAGAGGCACCTGGGATTTGTTTTTATGCATATTGTTTGCTTTTGGAACTGGTTGTCTTATAAGATCGAGAAAGTCAGGTTGTCAAATATTGTGAAAAATCTACTTACTCAAAAAGTTTGCTTCTCCGGAGAAAACTCATTAAAATTGTAATCCATTAAATTAAACTGTATATATACTTGTATAAAAATGTACTAAATAAAGTGCACGATACAAATATAAACTCAATAATTTCTGAACGCAGCTTGTTAATTACGAACGAAACTACCACAGATATGAATTGACAAACATGACAAATGTAATTCATATCACAGCATGCTAAATGGAAACTAGCTTATTTGAGTAAGTGGCTACGTCTCAAACTTAGTTTTTTAGACGCAGTTCATGTTTGATTATTTCCATCCTACTAAGTAGTTTTAGTAGGAAAATATCAAAACGTCATAGGCATCAAACTACGTGAATGTCATGCTACAGCGATATTATTATACGATAACTGAATGTGTTAAACATAGGCTGCCAAAAACAAGAGAAACTATGAAATTAGACTATAAAGATATTTTTGAATATTATGATTATTATGGTGGTAATGTTGAAGGTGATTGAAGGAAAATGACTGCAGAACATAACGATACTCAAAATACGCCATATGTGCATGTTTTATGATATTACCTGAGCACTTGAGTTGGCCCTACTGTTATGTATTTTTGCTGCTGACTGATCATTTATTGTGTCCCTCTAGGCAAGCACTTTTATTCTAAAAGGGTTTACGCTGGTGTTCTACTCTGGCTGGTTGTTCTTGCGTATTATGAATGTGTTTATTGCATGTTTCCCTGTTCCGTTGGCTTGTATAAGATGTGAAACTGTCAATATGTCAATCTCCTTACTCATTTCCCTTATTTTCATCCATACTCTAAGCTGCAAGTTTCCCTACTTACTCTGCCACTACCTCATTTCTTTCGTTTCTTGTGCTTTTTCATATGTTTATCGTGTTGATCACAAATAAGCATGCAGTAGCTTTTCATACTTATTTGCATTCTCCTTGTAAAAAGCCTTCCGTACTCCTCTTGCATGTTCCCTCTATCAGGCAACGTGTACTTGTAGAAAATAATAATAGTTTGCACGCGTGTGTGGCATGACTAAAGGTTGTACGTAATCTTGTAACACCCAGCAAACTTCTTCCTTTTCCCTACTCCACAGTGAATACGTAATGTAAAATAATTTTGCAAATTGTAATATAGTTAAATATGCAAAACTACGAGTACCTACGAACAAGAAATATAATAATATACTCATATAAAGTGACGTTTAGATAGTAATAGGACATTAGTTAGATATTATAGTAAAAAACCTTCAGGAAAATGATTCGAAAAGTCAAGTCTGTAAAAAGTACATTTACGCAAACCAAGCCCTAATTTTTTTCTCCATAAATATGCTACGTTCTACAACTCGGCAGCTTATGAAAGATTTTTTTTTCAAAACTTTATCTTTATACTTAAACTTCACACTTTATATGTGTGATATTCGTGTGAGTATTTTTGCTTTCACACAATTCAACACGAAAATATACATATATACCATTCCTCATATCCCAAACTACCGAATGCCAGAATGTCGCTTTTCTTATTTTGCATACAATTTTCATAATTTCATTGTTTCTCTCTCAATCATCGCTCAATTCTTACAGTTTCCAGATTTTTCTTCGCCAACAAGGCAAACTTTGTACCAGTAACATGTAACCCTAACCAACAACCACTGCCTCAAAACTTACTGCTTTTCAACTCTGGTCATGTTCGTGAGTATGTGTAAGTCCGTTAGTCCGTTGTTGCCTTATTACTACTTATTCAATTTTTTTTATTAGGACCGACCATAAGGACTTTATTGCGTTTGGCGGTGGTTCGTCAAGTCAACTCAATGCAAGTTGTACCCGAAGCTAAATGCTAAATGTAAGATTTTACATTGGGATATCTGCTCTCCTCGCTTTTCGGCTACATGTCTCCCTACACTTTAATATATTCCAATATTTTTGCTACCCGAAAACCTAAAAGCTTCTAGACGAGCAGCTCAAGCTGAATAATTAGGAAAAATTATAATATGTAGATGAATTAAACATTCTTGTTCTGCTTTAAATGAAAAAATCCATTTGGTCCCTATATTGTTTGGGCTGCATTCTACATGAGCAAATACGTTTTGTTTTCATTTCATCATCTTGTCTGTTTGCACTAGATCAAAAAGAGTTCTTCCGTCATATTTCTTTGAAAAACAGATAAGATATATTCGATGTTTAAAGTTCTTTGTTATGCTTTCAAAGACATTCAGTTCGGCCCTATACAAAGGTTCCATTGAGGACACAGTCATTTTGCTAAAAATGCTTGTGACGAAACAAGTCATCCCGATCTTCGAGCCTAGCCCAAAGAGCAAACAGGCATATATGCGTTACCAAATGCTTTCATGATAGATATACTTAAATTGATATCAGCGGAGAAAATCGACAAACACTCAAAACATTCATGTGCATGTATCATACACAGTGCCTGCATGATTTCAACGATTTTTAATGTTTTCTTCGACAGTCATAAACGGCGTAGTTCTATTATATTGGTCATGGTTTAAGAAAATCTTAATGATATGTTTTTTTTATTGAAATAAGTTTTAAGATGTTTCTTATCGTCGCCACTAGTCAATTAAGTCAATTGTACGAGTCTACGCCACACAAAATTCAAATTTATCAAAAACTTCCCGATATTTATTTATCTGCTCTTTGTGGTATTTTGCTGATGGAAATGGGAGTAATATTTAATTACTCTGCAATGATTAATAAGGAGGTATTCATGATAAACACGAAAGTAGTTTTTGAAAATTTTGACTGAAAGGGGTTTGTGAATTTACTAATAGTCGACATTTAAACTCAAATAATGACTTGAAAACTCATCCAATCAACAGATGTAATAATAAATGTAAATGTAATAAAAAAACAGATAGTACATTTTTCGAACAAACTATTTTAAATCGAAAAGATTTTTTTCATGGAGAACTGCAGGATTATAATGTTATCAATTATTTAAAAATTACAGTACACATCCCTCATCACTATTAAGGATTGATTAAATAACATTAAGATAGAAGAGTTACAAATTTTTTGAAGGAATTACTAACATAAACTATTTTCTGGAAAACAAAAGTATTGAGGAAAGTTAAAAGGTTGGCCATGTACAACTTCTTGAACCTGTCAGCTCCGCGGTTGCTGCCCTGCATAATCTCATTATTGTTATGAATGATACATTTTGCTTTTACTCTTGGCCTAATCAACAATAAAGCCAACATCTGACATCCGGCATCACTGAGAATGTGAGTTATCATGTAAACCTTACAGTTTTTGCACTTACATGAACTTTCTATCGATTTATTTGGTACAAATAAACTTTCCAAAGAAAATTACGAAGGTCACCATCACCCCATCAAATATACCTCAAAGAGTACCGAGAAAGTTTTACCGAACTTCGGATTACATTGCATCTGGTAGTTCGTTCTGGTCTTTCATTATCAATTTCTTCTCTATCCCTGAGCTAATTCAATCCGTACGAGTACACCAAAAATGCTAGTTCATAAACCGGCATTGGCACATTCGAGACACAGACATGTACACTCAAGACTAAACTTGACTTCTTTCTAATCTTCGTTTCAAGAAGAAAAATAACTTTACACATGTCTCCTCGAAAATTGTATCAACAACATTCATGCTTTTGCCTTCACTATAAAGAAAAACATACTGGCTGTATTATGCTTTCGGCTTCTATAAAAAAAAGTTGTTCTGCTATGAACAAAGTTAAAGTTGCGAACATTTTATACTGTTGCTTTTCGTTTAGCTTGACCATTGCTGGAAATATGTTATTTTTTGTTGGTGGTCTACGATGTTGATAGTCTCCCCCATTAATACAACTGTAAAGAAAACTTTTCTCCTTTTTACTTTTTTTCTCTCTGTATGAAATTACTATTTTATATTGGCTATTTCTTCAAGACTGCATTTATAATACGATAAAGTACAAAATACTCTAATTTCAACTTGCTTTGCTATTTTCTCTTGGACTTGTCTGATGTGTTTTGTACAGTGGCAGTGGCTGCTTATTTTCTCTCACTTCTTTTTGTTTTCCGCTTTTATACTGACTCTTACCTCTTTTGCTTGAAAGAAAAACTCCTTTCGTGATTATTACACAGCTACAAGAGTAAGAACGAAAACTACCAAAACCCAACATAAACGTCGTACAGATTACTACAGTATGTGTGCAATTCAAGCTTTGGCTTTCTCTCACTCAATGAAAGCGAAACATAACTAGCAATAAGGAAATACGGGAAATAGAGAAAGCATGAAAGTATATGACGTAATACGTCAACTTTTTCAACTTGAAAACAAGTTGAAGGACCGTCTCCTTCCTTTCATGCTGGAAAACGCTATAACAAATCCACTTTGCTAACTTTCTTTACGTATGTATGTTCCAACATTGTACAATAACAAAAAATTCCATATACGTTCACACATTCTTTTTCTACTTTTTCTTCTGTTGGGTTTGTGCTATAATAAAAAGTCAGTTTCATAATGTATACATTAAATCGTATGTTGTAAAAAGATGTACATACATACATTATGGAGCTTTTAGCCTACAACCTAAAAAGTCCGTGCAAAATACCAAAAATATTGTACTCTTTTGAAGTTTTTGTTGCCGATGTTGTAAAGCCTAAAGTCATTTTTTTTAAATCTGGGTTTGTACATAGGCGTTCACAGTGGTAGCAGCAATGAAAGCGGTGTTCCTTGGACCGGTTGTCAAATAGCTCCAGTATTTGACACTCTATTCCGACCTTTAACACCCTCGTATAAGAACCATAGGCAGCAAAACATTTCGCCATATTTAATAAGTGGCTTATTTTCTTGGCTCGCTCTACTTTTCGTACGATACGATAATAATTTTTTTTGTGATATGAGCAGAATTGAAGTAAGAGACGAAAGGAAAGAAAAAGAGAAAAAGGACAAAAAATCTGACACACACATTTTCTTTTGTGCTGTGATGATGATGTGCTTGTGTAGTAAGTAGTATCATCGTTTGTAGAAATGAGGAACAAAAAGGGACAAATACAAATAATAAGACTGTGCTTCTTCTTTCATTTGGCCCTTTCTTCAAAACTAACCGTGGGATATTGCGTGCCAAGATGCTCCTTCTTCATCAACGTCACCAGCTTTGGTGAATGTTCCATACGGTAACAGACCCTTCCATTCAACAATGTAATAAGATATGTATATATTGGAATAGTATTTTTGGAATCATACTATTGAAAGCACACACACTAATCTGCTGGCAAAGACGCAAAAAGCACAGAGAGAAATATGTGAGATCTTGGTTTTAGTTTTTTGTTGTTTTCACATGGTTTTATATAAGTTTAAGTACGTTATATTAGGATACACTACACAGAAGGCAAGCTTTCTTCCTTCTGAACACTCGCTCATTATTTTTTCTGGTTGTTTCTATTGATATAGTTCTTCAGACAGGAGAACACATCACAGATATCAGAAAAGCAGAGAATGTAGAGCTATTCACAAGAAAGAAAATAAAGAACATGAAAACGCATTTGGTTTAGTCTTTCTTGGTAAAATCAACAGTAGTAAAGGCATAAAGATTCAAGAGGCAGAAAAGGAGAAGAAACACTTACTCAATACTGTACTTTCACTCTCTGTTTTACTATTTTGGTTTTCCAAGAGTTTTCTTTTTTCTTTTATGAAGACGGAGAGATAGAGAAAACATTATTGACTCTGGATGTCTGATGAACTTTTCTCCAACTTTCTCCTTCTTTTCTTCTTATTTCGTTTTATTCTGTTCATGTTTAGAGGAACAAAAGGAAACTGCTGTTGCACTGGGGGCAGTATGAGAGAAAGTAAAAAGAAAGCTACGTATGTATTTATGTACGTAATTTATCTGAACTTGTGCTAGTTGTTGTTAATAGTATGGAACAAGATGACTTTTGCGTATTGCAATGATAAACACACCATACTGTGTGGCTACATACATATCTAACTTTATGGGCTTACTGCTGTGCAAATGTATTTCCCAATGATGATGATGAAAACTAACGATTTGAGGGAAGGATTGTGGCAATACTTTGGTAATACTCAATCAAAAGAATCGAAAACTATGTTTTAGCTTAGCCCAACAAGCAGCAAGACAGTTAACGGCGGGAGAGTATACTGTATATCTTTAGGTGTATTTTCATAAATTTCAAAGTTCAAAAATAAATTGACAGAATGTCATTTTCTTTGGTATTTTGTGACATTACGCCCTGAAGTTCGAGTGCGACATATACATGCTACTTGAGCAACTTAATGTCAATACGACGATAGATTGGAATCTAAACAAGGTTAATTTATGCAACTCTCCATTTGTGAACTAACGAAACGACAAAAAATATAAGCAATTGAATAATAATGAAGTTGCTTTTTTCTTTTGAAGACGGAACTGTATTCGACACGACTCCATTACCCTCCCAACTCGCCATTCTGACTACATCTTTCCTCTTCTGTTCCCCTCCATCTCCATAAAAACTATAAACTAAAAAGTCAAATGAGCATTTATTACATTCCTTCCTTTTTGCTGATTTCCAACCAAATCACCTGCCACGGCCTTCTAACTATATTACCTATTCAACTGCCATAACGGAAAAAGCCGACAAGAAAATTCTCTTGAAGAGAACAAGATAGAAATGGAGAGAGAGAGAGAGAGAGAGAGGAGTAAGAGCGGAGGCGAGAGGAAGTCATGGTCGGTAAATTTTTGAGGAGTCAAGAAGATGAACTACCTCTCTTTAGCGATAGGTTTATAGTAAGCATTTATAACAAGCAGAGGCCGTTACATTTACCGTTTTATGCTTATGCGATTCTGCGGTGCTGCTGAAAGGAAGAACTCATCTTAAAGTAAACCAAGTGGGAGAGAAAGAAAGAAGGAAAATGTGGATAAATGTTTATTACGAAACTAAGTTTCTACAACGTCCCTGTTTGATGATGACGATGAGTAAAATTGAGGATGTTGCAGATGAGATTCGTAGCACCATCATCATCATCTGTATGATCCAAAACGGCCTATTTAGCTGTTTTGCTTCTCATCATTGTTTGTTAGTTTAGTTCAAGTCAGTGACATAGTTAATAGGACCGAGGCAATACGATGGCACCATTTACGGCAACTAAACGTATATTCCATAGAGGGGCAGTTCCATTAATAAACTCTTACGCTTTTCCTCTGTCTCGTCGCCGCCACTCTCTGCTTTATAAAAGTACTTACATTTAAGCAAGCATTTCACTCTGTTTAGCTCGCAGGATAGAGTGAAGGAGAAGGGAACGACACAAGAGAGCATCACCAGCACGAAGAAAGTACGCCAGGCACACCAGCAGCATTGCGACGGAAGTGAATCACTATATTTCCATGCGAATGAAATTGAGCAGATAGGCAGTAGTTTTAGAGAACTGTGCTGAATTTTGATTTTCAAGCAAAACACTTTGCTTCCAGTTTTGTTCGTTGATGTCGTTCATTCGAAATGAATGAATGAAAGAAGGGACAAGTAGTAGTGCTTACTGCTGGTGTTGATGACGATGCTGTAAATGAAAGGAAACCGTTGATGGTGGTGATGCCTTTTTCCTTTTCCATGTGTCTTCGTCTTTGCCTTCTTCACTGAATTTTATAGTATAGTTTGTAGAATAGCCGGCTACACCGTACTGACTTCGTCGATGTCGTTCTGGTGTCACTTGCACATTTCCTATATACGACTCTGTAAAGAGGAGCTTCACAGAACAACTTTGTGCTTGTGTCTCTCTGTTTATATCACACGTCTAAATACACAACGAAATCATTTTCTTCTTGGGTTTCCTTCAACGCGTACTTTTTGTATGAATATTATTATACGCGAGTGAATTCTATACTACGGCATAGCATACCCTTCTGTTCCATTCAACGGAAAAGCTATCTGTGACTTCCGTTTTGAAATTGCCTATTTGGCAATTCTCGTAGGGTAATAAATAAACTGGGAATATTTTCGGTGTTGTTCTTGTTGAATATACCAAGGGCGTTTGGTATGAAGGAGAGGTATTTATTGGAACAATTTACACAACAGCCATTACTCCTGTTCATTTTTCTTTTCCTTTGAAACAATTCGTATACTCCCAAGGCCATCATCATCTTTAGCTTGTTCAGTGTTTCACAGACGGCATGATGGATGATTGTAGTATGTTGATTAACTATAATTATTCTTTCTCACTACTAACTTAAAACTTTGTAAAGGTTATGACTTCGTGGTGTAACAGTTTTTCTCCTAATAACATACTTAGAATATCCAATAAAAATATTTGTCTACCATGTGCCCAATTTCTACGACTACATAGCTTCAACCCGGAGAGTATTTATCATAACGCCAATAAAATTGTGGTACGTTACATGTATCTTGTTCGTATTTTTAAACGCATTAATTATTTTTCATTACATATTAATGAGAAAGTCGTTAAAGAAGCTATAAAACTACATCTTTGGAGGAATCTTTACTACGCCCTTACTTACATCAACCGAATATGAGTATTCAGGTTGACACGTGCATTACCATATGACTGCGAGATTATAATGGCGATGAAATCCTGCTGCAATAAAAATGGTACTCGAACATAAATATATGCCTACGTATTTATGTACTATATATGTACAAACCAAATCTGTAAGCTTTTTCGTTAATAATAGATATAAGTGATACAACCTCTAATGCCTGATGTTTAATAACGATTTTTCCCTTATTGCTAAAATCATACAAGAAAAATGGGACAGATTGCAACGATCTTTGTATAGTAGAGGCGAAAATAAAAACCAAAAACCAAGACACGATCGTTACGCAAATAAAATTTAACATGACATTTTCTCGGGAAGACGTCGATTTTACAAAAAACCATACACTGCCTTCTTTTATGATTGAACGATTGTTTAATACGCATTCAAGGTTTCTGCTGTTCAATGTGATATAATACTCTTATTGATGATGATGAAATGCACTGAGCTTTACAAGTGAAAGAAAAATAGGTAACGGTAAGTACCATGAACATTCTAGTTGAGCTTTCTTGACTCTTGAAAGAGACCGTTACAAAAAGAAGGAAAAAAGTAATAATACATTGATATTATGACATGACGGTACTTGTTCTTTCAAAATGCATTGAAGAGCAATAAGGCAAGAGTAGCAAGCAGAAGTAGTAACATTATCATCATCATCCTGTACGCATGCATTCATATGTAGTAATATTTTGGCAAAGTGAAACATTTCAGAAAATAAATGAGCCAAGACACATGTTCCCATCGAAAATTCAAGGAAAATACCAACAAGCTATTCATCTGTGGTTAAAAGAAACTCACCCTGAAACTAATATCTCTTCAAGTCAGCAGTCGGTAAAATATCTGCTGTATGCAAAAAAAACTATGAATGTGTCATGCTCTCTCCCCCTCCATATTCTGCTTAAATGCATGTACAACAGAATAGTTAGCTTGTACTTGCATTCTACTTGCAACAAGATGTATAATCAAGTGAATGAGAAGTTAAGAATGTGTGCTTTTATATCACAATTTTACTCTCACTTTCTCTAAGAAGGTTATGTACAAGCGTACTATAACATGTGGAGCAACCGCTACTTCTACTCTCGGGCAACTCGGCACTTTACGGGTTACCTACTTACCACTACACCACTACTACTTTTTTGGATAGTGTAAAAAGTGTAAAAAAAGTAAAGAAGTGAGTGAGAAAAAAGTAAAAGATGGGATATACACCCATAAAAATTACGTGTAAGTTTTTTTTACACTTTTCAATAGTATATCACATCACTACCAACCTATTTTACAACTATTTCTTACCACTCACTCATGTTACAACCACTTCCCTTCATATTACTCTAGTGAAGCCTCCTGCAAGAAAGTTCTATCGAAGTACTAAAAAATGTTTCTTTTTTGCATGTGCTTTATTCTTCTTTTTCCTCCTGACACGATATATCAGAGGGAGAGCAAGAGCCGGTATCCACACGAATAGCAAAATACACATACAAACCTATTAAGAACAAGAAATGGAACTTGTATGTTGGCCCTGACTCTTTTACTTGTCTTCTTTACTCCTTCTCTTCTCTGCTCACACACATCAACTCAAGCACTACTTCAAAGTGAGTAGTAATAGCAGTGGTAGTAGTAGTACAGATAAAAATGCTGTAATATCTTTCTCATTTCATTTATAAGGTTCATCCATTTTGCAGTCAGCAGGGTCATTCACGAAACGCTGTTTGCGTATGAAGATAGTAATATTACTACTATTATTACTACTACCACTATTTTCTTCTACTTATGATGTTCCATCTGAAGTTTGAAAAGGAACAGAAGCATACATGACAGCTTTTGCGGAGAATGATACTACTACCAACTAACGTACCGCTGTGTGAGCCGAATGAGTACCTATACCGCACATTTTCCATTAGAGATAAGAAAATAAGATGAAATGAAAAAGTATGAAATTTTTACTTCATTCAACCTAACAGTTTTATACTAGTAATATCATTCATTTTTCTTTTGTGTTTGAGTGTGCGTATGTACATCATTAAATGCACGTTGATATTCATTTTAATATTTCTTTATGCACTAAGCAATAAGACGTTAAGATGTGGAGAAACGTTTGACTTTTTATTAGAAATAAGTAAATTCAATCGATAAAAAAATTAATGAATTTTCCAGGTTCATGAATCTTTCACAATCATTATTATAGTTGTGTTGTGGGTAATAACAAGAAAATAAAACTAGAAAAAAATCTCAAAGATATTGTGTGAGATATTAAAAACTTAGTAAAATACCAAAACGTATTGATACAGTACTGGGGAATGACATTCATTCACTTTTTATGTTAGTATATATTTATGTTTTAAGCACACACTGAAAATGTCATGTTTTTTCTGTAAAATGCTGGTCCATTAAAAGCAAAGTAATATGAGCATTACTTAAATTTATCATTTCATTTATTTCCTCCTTTTTCTTGCTTGATATAATAATATTCCTTTTCTCTTTTTCATGTTCAAAGACGTGAAAAAATCTGGAAGAAATACTTGTATGATACTGCTGCATTATATTCGTTTTCCGGTAAGTAACAACTAACTCAATGCTTTATATAACTTTCATGACTCATTCGAATTGTATTGGCGGTGGTGATGTGATGAGAGCAGAAATACATACATACATGAACACATTATATTCTTTCACCATTTAACATCAAGATATTTAAGTCATGCTCAAGAAGCAAGGGAACGAAAAAACGCATCATATTTTTACATAAACCAAGCCGTAAGAAAAATATTGCAAGTAGGGAATACTCTCACGTTATCAAACCTAACCTACGTACGCATATCCCACAACAAGAAGCAAATAAAAAGAAAAAAAGGTTATAAAACTGTGAAGGGAGCATGAAACTCATGAAATAGTAAAAGATACTTTTTTACTAGAAAGAATAAGATCTCTCTCTCTCTCTTGTTTGTACAACCCTTGTAGAAAAAATAAATTTTCTTTTCATGTATGCAATCGTAATATGCACAAAATCCAAAGAAAGACGTGAAGAGAGACGACTGAATATTGTATGTACATATGGTACTCACACGCATCGCGCACACATCATCATATTCATATTACGCATATTTGCACTACTTTAATATTCCACAACCATCATGATCATCGTAGACCTCATCATCACATATTGGTATATTTGGTATCAGTACCAGTAGCAAAACATGCATTTCTTTTATAGTGCACTTCCCTTCATCATGACTATTTCCGAAATTTGTGTTGTACGGCTCATTGAGGAAAGATGGAAAAAGTCTGCGATATCATATTCAACTCAACCAGTTATGCTTCCTTTGGTTTACTTGCTTCGTATTAAAGTGTATATTTTTACATTATGCGTGTGTTCATGATAATAATGATGACGATGAAATAATGGGAATGAGGGAGAAGACGAAGAGAAAATATATTTATGTTTCAAGGCATTTACCATGGGCGGGGTGAAACGCCATTAAGGAGTGTATTAGTATTTCTACTAGTAGTCCATTTTACTACTAACAATGGTGACAGTAATGTGCAGAAATATATGAACTTGTGGTTTGTGTAGTGAGTTTAGACTATACGTTATTGGAAATTTATACACTGGCAACGTCACAAAATTTAGAAATGTATAGCTGTGCTTAATCGGTAATGTTTATGGTCATTTTTATCTAAAGCTGAAGAAACTGGGAAGACATCATTGGAACAAATAACAAATTTAGTATATCCCGTAACTGTTTACTCATTGTAAATGGCTTGCATAAAAATGACCATTATGGAGTGCAACTATGGAGTAAAATATATTTTGTGTGTGTAAAATACGTAAAATATGGCTTATTATATTATGCAACTGTCACCAAATAAAATTCACCAAAGTTATTAGTCAAATACACATTTATTGTAAATTATTGAACTGTTTCCCATAAAAACATTAATTGATGAAGTTATAATATAATAAATTATGAATAGTTATTATATGAATTTCACAGCTATCGCCTTATTGAAATGTAAACGACGAAGCCATACAGCGTGTGTGTATTATGTGCTATTGCTAAATGTACGCACAAACATTTATAATGATTACATGCCAGCAAATATTATAAATAACACAACTCGTCAACTGGATATTACTCACTCTAGAGAGCTTAGAAGCTCGTTAAAGCGATGTTATTTTTCGTTGTTAGTTTGTCAATGAAATATAATGGTTATCCATATCGTTCCGCATTATTCACTGAAAGTTCGTCAGTTGTTCAGTTTTCCTTTTCTCATTACCTTAATTTCATATCAATCATAACTTAAACTATGTCTTATTCTTTCTTAACTGGTAAACCACAAGACGAATGTTGTGCATATATATCATGATGCCGTGCAGTCGCAATATAATGTATCTGTAATGTTCAGATAATTAGGTTTATGTGCGTATACTTTATGCTGTGAATTGTATTGATTTTGTGTTTCGTTGTGACGTTGATAGTAATGTTGGATTTTGGCTCTTATCAAGATCGTGAAAATATTTTTAGCTGTTCTATTTCTCATGTCAACTATCGACCCTTACCTAAATAAAGCAAAAACTACCTAAATTTGTTTGAGTTCTCTCTGCTTTTTAGACAAATCATAAAATAGAAAACACACTATTTACTCCGTGAAGTATTTGTTCTATTATAGAGAACTGAGATTAACATTGTAGTCAAAGTGTACCTGTTTTGTTTCTACCTACTTTCTAAAATCTCGGTTAAATGTTCTATTTGTGGTGTTTGCCTCAACAAAAACACACATTAAGAGAAATGCATTGTTTTTATTTATCCTAGAGGTTCAGTCAACTATGATTTGGTGTCATACAAACGGTTAGAATTAGCATGCATATGTCCGCTGATTTGCTAGCAATATAAACATTTTAATAGTAGCATACAAACAAGCTATAACTTTTAGGGTTTTTTCTTTGACTTTGATATTTTTACTTCCCCACAATTTACGTATGCTCATAATATTATTCGTCCATATTTTTGCCTTCCAAAAATGGACTTTTTGCGTGCCCGAATACATAGGAGCAAAAGCAATTTTCATGTTTCTTGGATGATAATCATGCTAATGTGCAAAGCGGAAATGTGGATAAATTTTTGTGGGGGTTTTTAAGTTCATTACACGGAAGAAATACTAAAATATTCTGTGCAATGTATACTTGCACACAACAACAGAGAAGCCCCAGAAATAGGTAGTCACTCACTGTAAATAAGCTCACGGTAGGAGGCCTTGCTACTTATATCGGACAAAAAAGTATTAGTATGCTTGCATTAACTTATTTACTACGAAAAACTACAGCGCAGCAAAAAGTAGTAAATTTTAATGATATTTGCAATTGCAGCGCAACGTGAGTATGTCGAGAAAATTTATTATATGTGTGGATATAATGGAACCAACTGTACACGGAAGACCAAATTATTTGGTTGATTGTGATTATCAAAATAACCATGCATGTAGAAGCGAAGGACATAACAGACATTTGTTCCCTGATAACAGCAAGTTAGCTATGTTATGTATGAAGCAAAAATTAGTTGGTAGAATAATATGGTATTTCGACATGTTATGTCTCAGTTCAAGATTCATGTGCATCACATGTACATTAATACTTCTGTTTTTTTTTGCTTTTGACTACGTAACTATCAACGCGAAAGGATTTTTTTCATTTATTATGATACAAAGCCATATTTTCGTTAATGACGAGCCGTATGAGACAGGTAGGTTCTCTCTTGCTAAAAAACCAAACCGCACCGGAAAAGCAATTACATTTTTAGTGATTGCTATCGACTTGGTAAAATTCCACAATTACCATCATCATCGTCCTCACTATCTGTCATTTGATTAAAAACTCACGTAAGCCAGCTTGGCTATATATTTGTCAACTGTTTTACCTCATCCTCAACTTCAGCAGTCCTCACATTTGCTTTGGTATTGTTTTTGCTGTTGATCGACTTTTCTCGTTACGTCACACAGTCGCGCATGAGTTTACCTCATTGGGAGTACAAGTCTTTTGTAAACGAGCGATAAAAATTAATAATAAAATGCTAATTTACTGTCGATAATATGAAATTATTTTTCGTTTACCAAGCCGATATATGTATTTTTTCCTTATCACCTATCTATGAACGTGAAAAAAACAACTGCATACAAACACATTAACCCCTTCTACTGTAAAATAAATTTTATCAAAGTGGTCTTGAAATGGGTTTTAACAGCGAGAATTTGCTGTTTTGTTTGGGGATGGAACTTTCATTTTCATCCCCCAGGAGAGGTAATACTTTTTTAGGGATTATA